>BDJD01001509.1:0-32974 GCA_002564525.1 Rosa multiflora
TGACTATGGTCATGTAGTAATTTCCCTTGAAAAAGGGATAACTCTCCCCAATCATTACCATAGCATCTTTATAATTTGCCACGAAGAGGACTAAATAGTCTTCCTCTGGCAAACCACAATGCTTCAAGGCCCTATTCCTGGCTTGGACTTCTGGGATTGACACAAATGTCCCTTGAAATGAAGATTTCTTGGTGAGGATGTCTAGGAGCTTTGAGGGCTCCATTTGGGTTCTGTCTAGATCGGTGTGGTTGCTGCTGAAAGAGAAAGGTGAGAGCTCTTTGCTCCTTGGGGACTTGCTGGGAGTACCTGAACACTCTTCATTAGTATTGTTGTCAGTTTCTAGCTTTTGACCATCTCCTTCTAATTCCACTAGACCATTGCAGTACTGGGGGTACTTTGCAAACACATATTGCTGGACATAGAGCATCTCACTAGGTGTTATTGGACCTGACCATCTTAGGTCAAGGCCGCGGAGGGTGGATATGGCTTCTGCTATCAAATGAGCTGGAAACATAGTATTTGCCTTCTGTAAATCAACCAAGTTTATTATAACAAGTTAAATTGAAGCACCTAAATTGATATGAAGACTTGTTACCAAAGATATTGGTAATAATACTAATTAGTACGTCCTGGAATAGCACTAACCTTAATGACCATGCTGGTTGGTCTACCATCTTGATTTGGTGATTTTGGTGAAGAACCTGAAGGCAGCTCTTCTAGTTCACCTTTTAGTATATCCTATGTACAAAAATGGAAGCTTATGAATCAAAATTTGAGAAATTCACTGATGGAACTCTTCGAAACCTGAACAGGAAATAATATGTACCTTGAGTTTTCCATTCATGATGTCCTTTTCTTCTATGTTTCTCCCCATGCTGTGAATGACAAATAGCACCTGAGCAAGAGAAGAGGAGGGGAAATGGGAAAGCACAAAGGTAGAAGTGAGGAGTCACTAGCCTTTTCTTATAGGGACTTTGATGTTATGCAGGGTTTGATTAACATTGAATAATAAACTAAACAATAAAACCTCTTGTAGACAGAGAGAGAGACGCCAGCAAGTGATGAAAGCAACAGTACCCCACTGCATTAGGATATGAAATAGTTGTTGATTGAATTATAGTCTTTATGACTACCTCAGCAAAACATGAATCATTATAGTTAATTAACTTACTAATTAAGCTTGTTCACATATGCATTTCTAGATTAACTCAACTGAGAATCCAAATCCTGGTTTTCAAACATTATGCTTGACCGCTAGTTATATTATGTTAAATAACCAGTGAACTTCACAAGCTTAAGCGGTAAGAGGGTACAATGGGGTATGCAAAGAGACTAAACAAAGTTGGACGAATTATCTTAAAGAGAAAAATTAAGGTTTCAACTTTCAAGAATTGGCTCGAAGACGTCAAAACAATGGCAATTGTGCAACAAACGCAATCAGATCTACTTACAATTTTTTCATGTATACCAGAAGAAGATTAGGAGTTCTTGAATTTGCCACTACTCCCATCCTTTAGATTGAGATTACTCCCGCATGGTTAACAATTAATCTTTATTTCAGTGTCAAGCCAAAATTACCAAGCCATCTAATTGATGGTAGAGTTTGGCAGATCGATAATGAACTTCTGTCACAGTTAAAAACTGACCCTCAAGGCTACGTGACTGTCCATCAATCCGAGTTGCATATAAAGATAAACTAAAAGGTTGGAGACTATGAAATGGCAACAACTTATTGCATATTAGTTTAATACAGATGCCAAAGTCTTAAGTCATCAATGGAGATTTATATACTAAGGAGATGGTGACTTTCTTGAAGCATCCATTAGAGGACATTATATTACATTGGTACAGTGTCGTCCATTTGGGTGGTTGCTGGTAATGCAGAAGAAAACTTGAGGGAGTTGGGAATCTTTTAGATGTTGATAGGGACTGGTAATGAAGTCGGTCTAAGACTGGGTTTGAACCCAGAAAAAAATTATGTGAAGGTGGGAATTATGAAATAATAATTATGGGAGTGCCTATCAATTTTCCACACGTAGAACCAAGTCACCAACTAGACTAGGCCTCCATTTTCATGGGGGAAAGAACTTGGCTGACCACAGCCACTAACAATCTGACAGCTGTTTTTTTTTTTTTTTTTTTTTTTTTTAGGTTTCGTCAAGCTTTGGTGGATTGTGGATTATTGGATATGGGATACATGGGCTCTTGATTCACCTGGGCTAATCGCTTCACAAAAGAAAGACTTGATAGAGCATGTCAAAACTTCCAGTGGAGAGAGTTGTACCCGTTCTCCCGAGTTATCACTCTCCCTTTGAGTTTATCGGATCATTGTCCCTTACTCATTGAGATTAATCCAGAGTGGCCTACAGTGAGTCGCTCTCCTCGGCGTTTTCGTTTTGAAGAAATGTGGCTGAGTCATTCAAACTGTGGGCATGTAGTAAAGTAAGGTTGGATGTTGCCTTCTACTGGAGAGTCGATGGGTCAGGTAGGCCGTAAGATTAAGCAAACGGGGAACCTTTTTCTCAGTTGGCATGAAGGGGTTTTCCAGCAACGATAGATTGAGTTGAGGTTAATCCAGAGTAAGTTGAATGAGGTGATGAAATCTGCTCACCAGGATTCTCATTTTGATGAGATAAGAGCACTCCAATTTAGGTTGAACGAATTACTGTCTATCAATGAGACATATTGGAGACAACACTCTGAAGTTCAATGGCTCCGGGAGGGCGATCGTAATATGAGTTTCTTTCACCGAAGAGCATCGAATAGATGATGCAGAAACCATGTCAAGGGTTTGATATCTGAGGATGGCCAGTGGACCAGTGAACCAGGTGAAGTGGCTAGTATCTTGATTCAGTATTATGAGTCTATTTTCCATTTTGAGCATTCTGATCTTGTAGCTACCGGTATGATACTTGATTGCATCCAACCTTAAGTCACGGAGAGTATATATGAACGCGGAGCTCATGGCCCTTTACTCGGACAATGAGATAAAACGAGCTTTATATCAGATGCACCCTTCAAAATCTCCAGGACCGGACGGTATGTCTCCCTGTTTTTTTTCAGCGGTTTTGGGATGTGGTGGAGTTCGATGTTTGCAAAGCAGTTCGAGAAGTTCTTAGTATGGGGTTGATTTCTGAGGAATCTAATTTCACCCATCTTGTATTGCTTTCGAAGATCAAAGTAGTGAAGCTAGCGTCGGATTTACGACCAATTGCACTTTGTAATGTGGTTTATAAAATTGCTTCAAAAGTGTTGGCTAACAAGTTGAAAAAACTACTCCTGACAATTATTTCTCCCCTTTAAAGTGCTTTTGCTCCAGGTCGTCTCATCTCGGATAATACTCTTGTGGCTACTGAGGTAGCACATTTTATGAAGAAGCTTCGTAGACAAGCAGAATGTTTCTTTTCTTTGAAGTTGGATATCTCTAAAGCCTATGACAGGCTTGAGTGGAGTTATTTGAAGGCTATTTTAGTGAAACTTGGCTTCTGCAGACCTTAGGTGGATGTGATCTTGGCTACTATCAAGTCGTAAGTTACTATATTCTCATTAATGGTAACCCCATTGGTTTTATCTTACCGACTAGGGGTATCAAACAGGGGGATCCCCTATCCCCGTACCTATTTATTCTCTGTGCAGAAGGTCTTTCTACTTTAATTTCTTCAGCGGTTCAGACTGGGACTATTAGGGGTCTCACCATGTCACCTTCTGCTCCCACCATACATCACCTGTTGTTTGCTGATGATAGTTTTCTGTTTGGGGAAGCTTCTACTAGCGAATGTCAGGCCTTTAAGAATATCCTCACAATTTATGCTCGGGCTTCAGGTCAGAAGATCAATTTGGAGAAATCCAGTGTGGTTTTTAGTGGTAATGTAGGATTGCAATCGAGGACACATCTTGCTTCTGTTCTTGGTGTTAAATGTGTTAAGGAGCATGGCCTGTATCTTGGACTGCCAATTCATGTAGGGCATGACAAATCAGCCATTTTTGCTTACTTGAAGGAGAGGCTCACCAAGAAGTTGATCAGTTGGAGATCCAAGATTCTTAGTGCAGGAGGTAAAGAGCTACTCATTAAGGTTGTGGCTCAGGCTTCACCAAATTATGTTATGAACTGTTATCTACTTCCCAAATCCCTCTGTGATGACCTGTAGCAATTATGTGCCCAGTTTTTCTGGGGCAGCACTGATGAAAAACGTAAGATCCATTGGAGGTCTTGGGAACGTATGTGCATCCCAAAGGAACACTGTGGCTTAGATTTTAAACACCTATACTCCCACAATCTAGCCATGTTATCGAAGCAGGGATGGCGGTTTCTGTCCAATCCTAACTCCCTTGTGGCTCAGGTTTTCAAGGCTGTTTACTATCCAACTGGTTCTTTTCTTACAGCTAGTTTGGGCGATAGACCTTCTTATTCTTGGCGTAGTATCCTAGAGGCCCGACCAATTCTTCATGCTGGTTTATTTTGGAGAATTGGTAATGGAATTTCCGTTAATATATGGGAAGATGACTGGATCCCTAATGTTGTAGCTCACTCCGTAGCTAGACCACCAGATACTATCTTTGAACTCGTTTCAGATTTGATTGATATTAGAACCGGGTATGGGATCACGCTGCTGTGCATACATGCTTTGAAGTTGATGTTGCCATGCACGTGCTATCAATTCCTCTAAGTAGAAGATTCGGGTTTGACATGATAGCTTGGAAGTTTGACAAGAAGGGTTGGTTCTCGGTTAAGTCTGCTTACATGGTAGCTCGTGAGCTGTCTATCGGCAATGTATTTGCTGCACCGTCCACTGGGGATCCCTATGTTCAACTTTGGCAGCCCTTGTGGAAGTCTAAAGTCCCTACTAAGGTGGCTATATTTGGATGGTGTACTACTCATAACCTTCTTCCCACTAGGATGGCGTTGTCAATGAAGGGGTATACAGGTGAGTTACAATGTGTTGTGTGTTCTCAAGCTGCAGAAATGATTGAACATCTATTTTGTGATTGTTTAACTGCTCGGGATGTATGGGATGCTCCTCCCTTCTCTATTTCCCCTTCTAGCTTACCATGGAAGGCATGGCTGCTGGAGAGGGCCACCACTTTGCCTTCACCTCTTTTTGACAAGCTGCTCATTCTGTTATGGAGTATGTGGAGAAACCGCAATGCCATTCCATGGAAAAATCTGCCCCAGTCGAGCCCAGGTCTAGTGGCATCTGCTTTAGCATGGCACGAGGAATACGTACAGGCCAACTTGCCTGTCAGTTTTGTTTGAGGTCGACAGAAGGTAACAAAGAAGTGGGAGCCTCATGTGGGGGATACTTTGAAAATGAATGTCGACAGAGCTTTCTTACCTACTGTTCCATACGGGGGTACAGGCGGAGTTATCCGTAATGCGCAAGGATATTTCCTTGCTGCCTTCGCGCATAGGGTGGATTTTGTCAGCTCATCTCTTCAATCCGAGCTAATGGCTCTCAAGCAATGTTTGCAGCTTTTGCAAACTATGGAAGTCACTAATGTTGATGGATTTCATAATATTTTTCAATATATGATATTTGCTGCAGATGGTATTAGCTTTAGTGTGCAATTCACACCATTTTTTTTTATTATAAATGAAATATTCTTTTGCGACGGCAAAGTATCCGTCGCAACCAATTCACCCCCATTTTTTTTTTTAAATGAAATATCTTTTTGCGACAGCAAAGTACCCGTCGCAAATAGTTTAATCATTGCGACGGCAACAGTTTTCCGTCGCAAATACTTTTTGCAAAGGAAATTTACCGTCGCAAATGGATCTTGTGACGCCACCTATTGCAACGCTAACTTTTCCGTCGCAAAAAGCTCAATTTGCCCTCCCAAAATAGGCGTCGCAAAAGCAATTGTTTTTAGTAATGATCACCATTAGCCACAATATGAACTGATCTTGGGAGTACAACTGTAGCAGAAAGAAAATCAGCAAGAGAAGAAACAACCTGGGATAACAGAGTGTTAGCACCTATGAACTTTTGTTGAAAAATCTCTTCATTTCTGGCTTGCCAAATGCGACAACATAAACTTATCAAAAGAGCAATTTCTGATGTGGATAAAACAGAAACTGCATGTTGAAAAAGGTCCTTAAAACAGCCTTGCTTCCAACTACGTACTAATTGCACTACAAAATGGAAAGAACCGCCAGACGTCCTTGGCCTTAGGACAAGGCCATAGAGCATGAGATGCGACAACATAAACTTATCACAAGAGCAATTTCTGATGTGGATAAAACAGAAACTGCATGTTGAAAAAGGTCCTTAAAACAGCCTTGCTTCCAACTACGTACTAATTGCACTACAAAATGGAAAGAACCGCCAGACGTCCTTGGCCTTAGGACAAGGCCATAGAGCATGAATGTTAATAGATGATCGATGCCAAACAGGGACGTAGCCATGTATAAGGCTACTTGGGCTGCAGCCCAACCCAAATTTCTCCCAAAAATGGTTATATATCATGAAATGTACCACACTTAAATGAGTTTCTCACAGACTAGTTGATTAAAGCTTTTGTTTAACACATATCAGGTCATTGGTTCGATCACCAATATGATAGGTTTTTTTTTTTTCCTTTTCTTTCTTTCTTCTTTTATTAATGTTCATTTTCTTTTAGGTGGTTCTAGTTGGGCCTCCTAATTTGCTCTTTAGACCTCCCATCCCAATTTTTTTCAACAGACTTCCTATTTTGTCCTTGTTTGTAGTTAACTTTTTTTTTTTTAATACCTCCTACTATGATACTTGCAGTTCCTTTGAACATCAATTTTTTTTATCTTTGTCCGGTAAGGAACTATATATAGAGTCATAAAGAGGAGAGAAATGATTAATATATGACCACTCTACCAACTTTAAAGTTTAAAATCTATACATGGCGTGAAGGGCCATCGACAAGGTCGTCAAAAGGGATAAATACATACATACAACAAAGTATTTAATTGAGAACTACAAGTGCAATTGTGTTGGAATATAGAAGAAGGGCCAAGCTGGAGGCTACGTTCTCAACCCAAAAACCCACAAAAATTTCTGGGTTTTTGCATAATTTAAAACCACTCGCACATCTTAAGTGATGTAATCTGCTCTTACTCGTTCTTCTCCTCCTCTTTAATTTCTCATAACTATAGAGTTATGAAGTGCAACACAAATTTTGACTAAAAAAATTAAAAATAAAAACTGTATGATTCATATTTGTCAATTGGCTAAGAACAATTGCGAAGGAAATGTTTTTAGAATAATGACTCTTGCATATTAATGGTATTCATTCTATATATTCAGTTTTTTTTTTAATTATAAAAGAGGGTTAAAATAGAGATTCAATTTTGAGAAAAATTTAGATAGGTCCAAAGAGCAAACTGGGAGGTCTAAATAGAACAACTCTTTTATTTTTCTTTTCCGGGTCTATTCTTTTTTACTAATTATACATCAAAATATTTCTAGCTTTATCTATTCTATTTTATGATAGGATTGAGTATAGTAAATGAGCTGTATTTCTCTAAATTCATTTATTTACAATTGGTACAATTATCATTAATCGATAAAATGTGTATCACATAGATATTGAAAAAAAAACTCTTTAAATTTATATGGTTTTAGGAGGAAAAAAAATAGCTTATTGTTCTAGCCTACCCAAACTTCACATCATGGATCCGTCCCCTGTCCCTGGCTAAAATTAACCCAACCCATTTTCTTGTATTCTCAGCTGGCCAGGAGAGAAAAGAACGGCTTTATCTGAACAAAAATAGTGAGAAAATTTCTGAAGAAACGTCTCGACTTATATGTACCTCATCGTGGAACGTGACAGATAGATCAAGAAAGCTAAACCCTTTATTCCATTTCCTAAATAGTACGGCTGGCCTCCTCCGATCCATTGTTATTTGTGAAAAGCTAGGTTGTATTGCGCAGACTGATAAAGTATGCCGTTGATTAGCACCTGAGTTTCAGCCTAATTGATATGAAGCCTGCAGAGCCCTAGTGACCGGTTTTATTTTAGACCTGATTATATCAAGTTACAAAATGGGCGATGAGTTTTGTGCCTTGGCATTTCTGATATTTCTTGTTTTCATGACAGTGCTCCGTACTTACCAGCATGCAAACGTTATTTTGTCTTATTGCCTTGAAGAAATTTGTTTTGTTTGATTTGGAAAATTGATACTGACTGACTGGTCTCTGTAACTGGGGGGCCAGAATGAAATATCCTCAGAGAGCAAATTAAACGAAAGAAAACGATGAACTTAAAATATAAAGGATGATATAAAGGAATAGATAATGACTCCGCCGCCGCGCCGGTACAAACATCTGGGTCACGACGACGGCAGAAGACAGTGACTGAAATTAAAATCCAGGCAATTACAATTAAACCAACGAAACTAATTAAGGAAATGACACATGCAGGATAAGAAATTGCCAGATAGGGATTGGATCGGACTACCACTACTACTCCTCATCGATCTAGGTCTGGGCCTTGACACCATTTTGTAACTTGATATAATCAAGTCTAAAATAAAACCGTACCATCTGGGTGACCATGGGGTGCAGCACCGTGGACCAACTCGTCGAATCCTCTCTGGTGAAGCTCAGAGCGCACTCTTGCCAGCATGGCAGCTTCTTCTTCGCCGCCGAGATCATCTGCTGGGTTGATGTTGATCGAGATTCTGATGACGATGCATGATGAGTGTTGGTGGAAGTATCATCTGTGTGAGAAAGTCTTCTCGGCAGTTTCTTTCGCTCTTGCTCATCGAAAGTCCAACACGTACAGTTTCCCATCCACCCCATCATAATGTCTTGAGTCTTGACAATTGATTGAAAGGCCAACACGTTTACCTTAATTATGCATTCCTTTTTGCATGACCGTCATTTCGAAATTCGAAATCTAGTTCATACAAATTACTCATTTGAGAAAGCAACTTACAATCGACGTACATCAGCAGCCGGTCCAGCGCCGGCAACATCATCCCTCTCTCCGGCGAGAGCTCCAGTACTTCATCGCCCTCCAAACGATGGAGACAGTAACCGAGAGTGGCACAAAGGCCGAGAAGAGTCACACGGGAAAATACAGTGAGCTTCTGGCGTTGGTTTCCCTAAATAAGCGGAGATGCTGTAATGCACTGGTCAAAGTTACCAATTTGCCCCCACCATTTGAACGGTCTGGTGATTAGGAGGACTCTAAATTTGTTGAATTAGTGAACTGATCATTTTTATCAAGTGTTAAAAAACTACAGGAAGCCAAGAAGGCGGCTCTTCCCAGTATTGTTCATTGTTGATAATCGATTTTGGCCCTATGTCTGTCTTCCCTAATCCCTATCTTGCGAGTTACACAATGGCATCGCATTACAACATTATCTGATTTTTGTTGAATCTAATTGTAGTTGTATAATGTTGGTAAAAAGTCAAGCGCGCACTTGGCAATTGGCATGGTTACCTAATTGCTGCTGTTCCAACTTTCTGGTGTTTGTAAGAGGGGTGCTTTCATAGGCAAGCATTTTAGGGTTGTCAGCCTATGTTACTTTAGACTGTTTTCATAGGTAACGTATCATTAGTCACCGTTACATCTCTGATTCAGGGCACCGGAGTGAGTCCAGCAGCAATTTTAAGTACGCAAATGCATCAGTTGCTCGGGTTACAATTAAGCCACCTCTGACCCTTAATTAAACCCAGTAACTTATATTAAAGGAGCAGGAAAATAGTTAATACATACAGATTCATTAATGCCTACTTTCTGAATTAAACTTCAATTTAAATACATCATGAGCAAGCAGATGGATTCAATTTGAACCACCAGTACTCGGCTCTCTAACTGACGAATACACCAAAATCCAAAAGAGCACAAAGTAGACTAGTCGGAGGGCAACAGTGACGAGACAAGGGATGCCCTAGAAAATTGGTGCTCTGTACAAAACTACCCATGAAGAGGAGTATCAATCTACAAAAAGTATTTCATCCGGTCATCTCTTCTCATTGCATTGTATACAGCTTGGACCTGGATATTACAATAAAATGACAACACAATTATGTTGGTCAGATGTCAATCGATTCAAACACAAATCTATGAAGATATATTCCATCCATCATAGATACAGGGCAATAATATTGACAATTAAAATTGTGAGGCAGGGAGGGAGAGAGGGGAAGACCTGTTCGCTAGAAATGACTTGAACAGGACCAATGTTTACAGATACATATTTGCCTCCTGATGATAGCTTCTGCTTGACACGACCCTGTCATAACACATTTGCATGCATCATTTGCTGGGAATTCAACTTATCCACTTGACAAACAAATCTAAGAAAACATAATCAGAGATTCAAACCTGTTGTTGATTCAAAATAGGCAACAAAAGTGTTAAAACCCCACAGATTGCAGTAAGATGTTGCATCATCTTACCACTTTCTAAAGCAGGCATTGGCTTTTATGAAGTATATCATAATATTATCTGTTTACAGATAAATATCAACCTATGATTCCGAGAATGATGACTGAGCCAAGAGGACAAAGATTTCATGTACTTCAAGATAATAATCCCATCGAAATCATGTCAATCGAAACTATAGTTGGCTGTATGAGAGGGTATGGAAGCAAAGATAATAATTTCAGCAGGAAACTAGTCTGTTTTTTTCACCATCATATTAAGTTCTGGTGCCTAAACTTCTCAATGCATTATCAATTTGGCTATAGCCTAGAGAGAGTATACCCACTTGGCTGTCTTGTTCCTTATACCCTGAACTATTGGTTAACACTTTTCGGTTCACGTCAAAAGAGCCGACTAGGGTTATGAGTTCAGGGACTGCCTTATGGCCAACAAGGCTATCCACCTTACTTAATGAATGATTGGACAAAGGAGTTACATGGCTGGTCAGTTCCTCGCAAAACACATGCAGCCTACCCCATTCCTTGCAGTTCTAACCCAACTTAAAACCCAGCATAGCATAAGTTCAACATAATTTCTAACACAAGTCATGCTGTTATACACCTTCCCAATGCCATTTTTCAACTTTAACCTTGCAAGAAGATACCCCTCATTGCAACACATTCACTTATTATCCGGCACTAGCTTAACATTGTAATACTCTTTGTCTAGGTACAAGTGACAAGAAGCGTCTCTAAACGGCTACCCCGATTCACTTATGTCAGTATGTTCATTCACATACTTAGGAATTAAACCGTAAAACAAATTGTTGATGGCCAATTCATGTCCAGTCTCAACCAAACTAGTCGTACTGTACAACCCGCGGAGATCAATATATTCAATGCCATACTTATTATGTACAAAAATTTCAAGCAGAAGCTTGCAAACACATGCATCATAACAATCCATCAATATTGTATCGAAAGATTGAAAAATTATTGGCAGCCGGAAATAGGAAAAATGTCATACCTCAGGAACGGGTTGTTGAAGTACGGATTCAACAGCAACAACCATAGCCTGCACAAAATCATCCCCTCCGGTTCCAATCGCCGTGAACCCTCTAACAGTTGGGTATGAATTTACCTTAAATCAAAATTACCCAGAATCTCATTAAGCCTATTAATCACTCATCAAACTTAACCCTTAATATGCAAAATAAACAAGAAACAAGGAATGGCTTCAAACACCTTCTGATCCAAGTCCAGCCATTCAGTGGTGGAATCATCGGCCACCGTGCCGCCAATAACCACATTCGTGGTCTGCCCGACCCTCCCTTCAGTTCTAGACACCTCTACACCCAGTTTTAACAGCGAGTTAAAAACATATTTACAATAAAAAAAATTAACAAACGGAAAGTAAAAAGTAATGAGAAGGGTGAAAACGAGACCTGAAATAGCTTTGAGAACGGCCTCCTGAGGCGGGCCTTGTTCGTCCTCGGAGAGAGCGGGTTGGTTTTCGTTGTGGGAGCAACTGAGTTGGGTCCGTTTGGCCAAGTGGACGTCTCGGTTCTTGAATTGGCGGGTCAGCTGCGGGGAGGAGAATCCGTTTCGGGTTCGGAGGGAACCGGAAACGGAGCTCCGAGCGAGGTGAACGGGTCGCCACGCTTCTATTAGAAGAGCGGAGCGCAAGGCAGTTCTACAAGCCATTTTGCTTTGTTTTTCGATCGGAGAAGATTGTTGGGCTTGTTCTTCGTCCTGAATTTATTTCAGATATCCACTATTTTTTTCCAGAAAAACAGAAATTTTATGGGCATGAAAAGACCTCGGTACCCCTGTCTCATAGCAAAGTGAAGTGCGACACTGTAAGGGCAATATAGTCTCTTCACTTCCCGCATGTGTCACGTAATGCGCTTCCCACATTAGTCGGTTTACCGTTAAATTTTGCAACTTTTTTTTTTTTTGGGGGATAGATTTCATTTTACTAGGGCAATGCATTATTTTTGTTATCTTGATCAGTTTAGGATTGAAATCAAAAATGGAAAAGAATATCAGATCATACAACAAATATTACAAAAAATGATAACACTAAAATCAAGAAATATATTTTGGTGTAAGATATAATGAGACTATATTTCAAACGAAATGAAACAAAAGTAGCGTAATCAAAATTTCCAAACATTTTATAAGTGTTTGAGTTACTTGTACCGTGGTGTATAGAATAATTTCCAAACATGCAAACATTTAAAATCAAAAATTTGAAAAGACACTTCTTTAACTGTTTTTTTTGGGGGATAGATTTCATTTTACTAGGGCAATGCATTATTTTTGTTATCTTGATCATTTTAGGATTGAAATCAAAAATGGAAAAGAATATCAGATCATACAACAAAGATTACAAAAAACGATAACACTAAAATCAAGAAATATATTTTGGTGTAAGATATAATGAGACTATATTTCAAACGAAATGAAACAAAAGTAGCGTAATCAAAATTTCCAAACATTTTATAAGTGTTTGAGTTACTTGTACCGTGGTGTATAGAATAATTTCCAAACATGCAAACATTTAAAATCAAAAATTTGAAAAGACACTTCTTTAACTGTTTTTTTTTTTTTGGGTTACAACTTCTGAAACATTTTCCTTTCCAAGACTTATATTTATAATTTTTTGAATTTCAACTCATTATAAAAAGTTAAATTTTTGATCTCATGTAAATAAAAATATTATAAAATGTTAAATTTTTGATCTCATGTAAATAAAAATAGAAAGAACTTTGATAATCAAAATGTTATCCGACATTCTGAAACTAAAATTTTAAATATTAGAGCAAATGAAAAGTAATTTACCCGGAGAAAGATGTCCCAATCTTGTAAGTCCTTTTCTTTTATCACAACTTTTCTTCTTGTCAATGGAAGAAATTCGACGCAATAGTAAAGAAAAACGTGAGGAAAAGAAAAAGGCGGGTTTGGGATTTGGCGGTAAAGATATATCTACTTTAATCGAAGCTGAGTAAAACTGTAAAAAAACTAAGTAAAAAAAATTAAAATACCTGACCCAGAAAATTACCACCGGGACGCTAAACCCAGTAATGGTTGCGAGCAACGTCCGCCACAGAACCCTAGTAAAACCGAAACCCCCTCCCTCCGATCACCTTTTTTCCCGCTCATTTGGTTTCACGACTCCGAGTTAACTCAGGCGGCTACTCGTCTAAGATGTACGGATCCGATTTGGCTTCGGAGGATTTGGAGCGAACCGCTTTCCGAAAAGCCGAGAAGAAGTACAAGCTCTATTACCAAGACACTTACAGAACCCCCAAGAAGTAATTCTCTCTCCACCTGTTCCGATTCGGATTCCGATTTCGCTTCGAATTTGCAGTAACTAATCAAAATGCATGTGTGATTTTTCAGGAAAAAGCAACCGAAGCCGGTGGATTTATCTGAGGTTTTGGATTTCAAGTCCATTCTGGAATCACATGATCAAAACGCTGAGCTTCCATCTGGAATAGCTCCGGTTCGGTGCGGTTTGGACCGTCCGGTTTTCTCCATAGAGAATCGCCCAGGCATCAATCTCTAACTTTCGCAATTTGTAATTATTTGCTACAAGCATTTCTTACTTTGCATGAATTGAATCCAGATTCGAAGCGGTATTCTAGTTGCTAGTGTTATTCTAATTGCATGTCTTAGGTGTTTTGAGAAGTGTTTACTGCAATGCTGGTTAAGCAATCAGTTGCTTCTGCTGGATCTTAAAATGGCAGTAAATTTCAATGCGAAATCGATTTGTGAATTAGCTTTTAGGTCCTTTTTGCCTGTTAATCAGAGAGTTTTATACTTTGGGGATAAAATTATTGTGTGTTCTTCAAAGTTCAAGCTATTAGGAAACTAGACTCTCTCGTATATGTAGTCTCTTTTTCACTACTGGAAGTCTTAGACATGGGATTTAGTGTAGATTTGTGAGGTTGCAAGTATAGGGATTCTGAAATCAGGAATTCAGGGTCTCTTGTGTGATAGATTTTATTGGTAAACAATAGAGTAAAAAGTGTTCAGACTGCTAGCTACGGGGTCGGACTACAATCCAGTTCTTGTGGATGAAGATTTCAATGAGGAAAAATCTCATAAACGGTTCAAATTTGAAGCTCAGTGGCTAACCAGAGAAGACTGAAAGCAGGTGGTTGAGGAGTGCTGGAATAAATTTCATGAGGGACCTTGGAATAGACAGTTGATAGATAAATTAGAGGATTGCCAGATTAGTTTACGATATCAAAGAGAAATAAGTGGGTGCATCGTCAAGCAAATAGAACTGCTGAGTGGGTGGCTTCAATATCAAACAGATATAAGTGCCCTTTATCTTGGATGAATTCACCCCCATCTCCTCTAGTGGAGATTTTGGTCTTTGACGGCCTCTTAACCTCTCCTGATTTTGTTTGAGAGGAATGCCTGGAGATGGCTTAGTGGGTGGTGTTTTCCTGACAGTTTTATTCTCTGGGGTGTTCCTTTGTTTATGTTATTTACTGCTGTGGCAGTGGCACATATGCTGTTTGTTTCCTATGTGCGTGTTGTTTTCTTGTATCACAATTGTCTTTCATCTGAGTTAATGAATGAACGATAAAATTCAAAGGCACAAAAAGCAGTATTCTGAAAATCTTAATATTACGGTGTGAGCCAACCATTGTTTTTTATTTCTAACATATATTTCCTTCTCGAAACGAACAGGATTTTATTTCATTCCAGGAGCACTGACTATAGAACAACAATGTCAATGGATAAAGGAGAGTTTAACCAGCTTCCCACAGCCTCCTAACAGAACAAATCACAATGCTTTTTATGGGCCTATAAATGATTTATTTATTGCAGCAAAGGAAAGGAAAATTTTAGTTGCAAAAGAGAATTCAAATTCTGAATGTAATCCTTCTGTCAGCAATAGAGATGCTCAAGGGTGGAAGTTCTTTGAGGAACATGAAACATCATCAAAAGGAAACTCATGCAAATCAATTTCAGCTTCAGTTCTGTTGCGGAAACTGCGTTGGAGCACGCTTGGCCTGCAATTTGAGTGGTCCAAGGTACTTGATGATTCATTTTCCAATTTAGAATGCATATCAAGCACTACCTCTAAGAATGGCATGTAACTTGGATGCCATCAGATTTTGGTTGGCAAATGATTTTTGGTTGTTCAACTGGTGCTTATTAAATTGATTTTCTTATATGCTTGAGGATCTTCTCTAATAAACAGAAACTAATGTTTTCAAGTTAAAAATGATTCCTGACTATTGTAAATAATGGATAATATCTATTTGTAAATAACTATGAGATGACACTACACTCAATGCATTCAAGCTGTGTCACATCACATATCTAATTTTGTCTTCTTGAGAAACTTATACAGGTTAGGATCTACATTTTTTTTTTATCTTCAATTTTATGTTTTCTCTAGGTGATATGCTTGGGGGGCACCTGGATGACATGGAAGCTGATTGGAGTAAGCCTATTGTAAGCATGAGGTATCTTGCTGTGCCATTTGATTTATGTATCTTGGTCGTCGTTGATTGTGAAGAAAATAAGAAAACAAAATCGAGTAAACACCTCCTTAAGTGCTGATTTATCTCTACTTTTCACAGTTTAGGCTGCAAAGCAATATTCCTTCTGGGAGGAAAGCTTAGAGAGGATCCTCCATTAGCAATGTTCCTTCGAAGTGGTGATGTTGTACTTATGGCTGGAGAAGCAAGAGAATGCTTTCACGGTATGTGCGAGTCTTCAGCTATCTTGAAATGGTTAATGTTCTTTGTAGTTCAAGATATTAAACTGATTCTGAAGATTAATCTGTTGATGGTAAGAGCAATCAACAAGTGAGGAAAGTGATTGATTTGATGGAGGCAATGATTGTTTGGTTCTTAATGTTTTGCTTCTGCGTCCCATATGTGGGCTGCCTGAAATGCCTGTTTTAAACCAACAGTTCTATCTTAGCCCCTCAATTGAAGCGCTTTCTTGCAATAAACAGTACAGTTTGACCATTCCACTTTGCAGAACATATATTGATAAATAAATTCCCAGAACATATATTCATAACAGATGCTTTGCTTTCTTGTATTGCAGGCGTGCCTCGGATATTCACAGACACAGAAAATGCTGAAATTGTGCCTCTTGAGCAGCAGTTCTCACACGAGGATGATTCAAGTTTTTTAGAATACATCCAAACTTCAAGAATCAACATCAACATTAGACAAGTATTCTGAGAATTCATTTTGTTTTTTCTCCAAATCAGAGAGATGATTTCGGAGTCAGTGGGAATCATTTTTTGGCAACATAGAATTTTTAGTGATTACAGCAGCAAAAAGCCCCCAAAAGCCATTGTAGATGGAAGTAGCATTGGTAGGAATTGAATCTAACTAGTGCCAATCTATGTTCTTGGGAGTTTGATTGTAACTGGGGGTGTTAATTTTTTTTTCTTCGTAAAGTTCCTAGCAGATGCATGGGACGTGCACGTTTAATTTACTTGCAACTCAATTTTGTAGTATGTTCTATCATCTGTGAGAACCTCAAGCAAATGGATACTTTGGTGTTTGATTAATTACTTGCAGATATTGAACTGTATTCTAGTTTTTACCTCTTTCTTTCTACAAGTCAGAATGTTGAGCTGGGTAGTTTTCTTGTGAAGTAATGCTCTTTGCGTAATGTAATGTGCAGATTATTGATTCTGAATTTTGCTTATCCCAAACACAAACACAAATTTGCAACTAACTTGCAGTTTAGAAGTGCAGTATTGAAAGAGGCAAATAAAATGCAGAAATCGATAAAGTAAAAAATAGAATGTTGAGAGTGGGATTTGAACCCACGCCCTTTCGGACCAGAACCTTAATCTGGCGCCTTAGACCAACTCGGCCATCTCAACTTTTATGCACGTTTCAATTTCCTATCATATTACTATAACTTGTAGACGAAATGAAACAGCAATCCTCCCTTTCGACCACAGAACACACTTACGGACACCAAAGGCGAACCTGCGAATTGGTAGCCTGTTCACTAGGTTTGACCTTTGATTTGGTGTTTGGCCAAATGCACCGACTGCACACCACCAACTCGCAGCTGGTAATTTCTAACACCGTCAAACAAAACAGGACGGTAGAATACTGACAATAGAGGATTTGAACTGAAATTGGGCAGCGCTGAAAAACATGGTTCATATGTAATGTAAGTAATAGACACTGGACAATTGTTTCTGTTAATAAGAAAGAGATGACTTGATAATCAACGCAATGAAAAATTCAACAATTTTGTTCAGAAATATATAAACATCAATCATCATATAAAGAATGGTGAGTAAGGTTCTTCAATCGTTGTCAACAACCAAAAAACAAAGAATTTGGTTGTTCAGCTTTGAACACAAATTATAATATCCATCTTCTTATAGCAATTGATCGAACCGTTCCTCCACCAATTTGATGCTACTTAATTGGTGCCGTAACACTTGCATATCATAAATACTTTTCTCTGTTGAGGAATGAGGATAATACTTGATTATGCACACTACTCGCTCTTGACTTGACTTCTTAACTTCAACAACACCAAGCCACCATTACCCATCATATGTTTGGAAGGAGAAGGCAAATAGAAAATAAAATAGTGTACCAAATTTTCAAAAGATTATGTCAATTGATAAGCATATCAGTGTGTGGGGCTTGATATTACAATGTCAACATTCATTTTAGTTATTTTTGCACTCTCTCATCTTGTTCACAAGTAACAAAAGAGATAACTAAAATTAATTATATACAAATAAATATTCTTAACCATACTTTGCTTGCCCGCGCATATCTTTTTTAGACACAATATTTTTCATCAAAATAACTGCATACCAAAAACCAAGGGATTGAAGTAATCCTCCGATCACATCCAATTTTACAAGTGTCACATTACCCATTTTGCAACCAGTCGATAAAAATCAAAAGAAAAATCTACAATCTAGCTAGGAAAAGAGAAAATTCACATTTCATTATCCACCCCCAAGATTTGGGGTAAAATTGATCCTCAAAACCCTAGACTTAACATCACCCACAAGTCACGAACATCCATCATGTGATGCCCAACTAGAACACCCAACCCAAATAAAAAACAAATCCATCACAGAAATTCAGTAGTACAAGAAAGAAAGAAAAGCCCAAAACAAAATCAAACACCTCCACAAAAAACCAAACATACAATTCTAGTCTACGTGTACGATTCCACCACCACTTGGCCACTCCATGACCTTTATATCTCCAAATTTTGGCACCCAACAAAATCTAGAAAAATCTCCCTTCTTCATCTTCGCTCCCTTTTTCTCTGCCTCTTCTTCTTCTTCTACTCGATAAGGTCTCAGATTCTCACACCCACATTCTGAAATGGGCGGTCCGATCGTGTTGACCCAGATAGCTCAGGGCCTCGGCGTCTTGGCCGGAGCGGCCATCGTCAAATCGCTGATGGACAAACCCATGGCCGGCCAGTTTCCGCGGTGCCCCAGTTGCAACGGAACGGGTCGGGTCAGCTGCCTCTGCAAGCGATGGTCGGATGGTGATGTCGGGTGCCGGACCTGTTCCGGGTCGGGTCGGACTTTCTGCAGCAGCTGTGGCGGGTCGGGTACGGGTCGGCCTCTACCCGTTCAGCTCTCCGTAAGGCGTCAAAACCCGCCACCCGGTTCGGGCTAATTCGGTTGTTGTAGAAATGTTTATAGTCGCTCTCTCTCTCTTGCCCTCTTTGATTTTTTTTCGGAAAGAAAAAGAGTTGAAATTGAATCATGTAATATAGTTAAAAGGTGATGATACTTTGAGGGATTGGAGAAGTAAGTTCATTTTTATTAGGCTGTAATGTAATCACATCACTTTTGCTCATATAATGAATATCTTCATAGCTAAAATTTGTGCGTATGCTTATTCACAATTTTGGGTATTTTTGAGTTGAATATTTCCGGGGTTCCATTCAATTACATAGTTTGGTTAGTAAAGTTTACTTGTTGAATAAATTTGTTGCTTAAAGCAAAGTTCTTGCTTGTTCATTGATGGATACTTGAAATTAGGGACATCAAGAGCACCCATTTTACTCCCTCTAATTCAGAAAATGGTGATTTTTGGCTTATGCACTAACCCTTTGGTACAAAACAATTAGTTAGAGCCAAGAGAAGATTGACATCTTACTATATTAGACATGTCTTTTAGTTGATAATAATGCATTAATTTGAATGTTTGATGTTGAAGCTTAAAGATTTTTTGTTCATAGGGAATATTACCTTGTCAAGTTCTAAAATTACCGAGTCCTTGCTCATGAGCCTTGAGCCTTGACAACAAGCATAGATGGTTATTTGCCTTTTTCATTTCTTGCATTCTAACCAGTAATGAGTTGGCTTACATAAGCATAGCTTTAAAAATTAGTGCATTTAGAAAAGATAAAGGTAACCTTTTGTTATGTTTTTCTTTTATCAACTTGAGGGAATGGTGAGGTAGATCTCGAATACCAATATGTCCTTATCCTCTATATCTGTATAATGTGAAATATGCCAATATCAAATGATTAAATATGTTACTGCTCTCATCTGATACTTGCCTGCCTCATCCTGAATAAACTATTTTGAGGCTTTAACCTTGTGAAGGTTAGCCGGGATCCAAAGGAAATGAAAGCTAGTTTATTAGTTCTAAATTTGCCATATAGACGCAGCAAGAATTCTTTCTGTTCTGCCCAAATCCGGTGAAAGTCATAATTTTGTGAAAACTACTCTTTAAACCTTGAACTGTGACATGGGTTTTGAAGTTTTGATTTCTTTGTGTACCTCTTGTCAATAGATAAATGAATTGTACATTCATGTTAATCAGTGGAAATTTTCCGTCACAACTCACAAGAGTGTTGCTTCACTTAACAAACATTGCACGTTAACAACTGATTTAATACATATTTATGGAGTTCAAGTCCAAACAGATATTTGTACACCAGAAGATGGTTCTATCAAATCACATAACAAGTTTACAGGTCTTAGTCCTACAAATTTCCCTTGGCTTCAAACATAACCGTAAGCCTCTGTCCTCAGATTAATGATATGTGATCACCATAGTTGCCCCTTCTTCCAAACTTGAATCCAAACGGAATTCTCCCACAATATTTCCTCACTTGAAAGCCTGTGACAAGCCACAATGATTAACTGTTAGCCTAAGCAACGATAAATATGTTATATCACTGCCTCAATCTCATCTAATTCAAGTGTACTCAGCAGTACTTACTGCAAAAACAGTGGCGTGGCCGGGATCAGCAAGGTGAGCAAAGAGGTTGTCAATGGGGCCGGTACCGGTGTAGATGTGTTGAAACCAAGCACCCATCACAGCCAACATAGCCAATCTCCCATTCTTGATCTCCTTTGTCCTCAACTCCTTGATCTTCTCGGGTGAGCCACTTCCCCATCCAAGTGGGTCGAACCAGAGCCCGCCTGGGTATCCTACGTCTGTCCCGGTGAGCTTGTTGTTGGGGAAGATTGGATCGGTGTTAACAGACCCAGGCTTGAGAATGTCAGCCCATCTCCTCCCCTCGGCCCACCCGATGAAAATCAGCTCAACAATGAAAAGGGTGGTAGTGTCAGTGAAGTACTCTTGTTCTCCTGCTGTGTACCATGAAGGAGTGTTTAGGATGCCAATCTTTGTCAAGAATTCTGGGATGAAGATACCGGCGGCGCCCAACATCGCCCACCGGCAGTGTACGAGCTCGGCTTGTGTGTTCCACTTTAGGCTGTCAGGGTCAGATGCTGCATGTTCAACACAAGCAAATATTAGTTACAGTTTTCATGAGCATCCGTTTAGTTCATCAATTGAAATTCTTGAGGGACAATGTCACGGATTTTGACTTACAAAGACCAAGCGGATCAAAGCCAAAGTCTCCTGGAAGGCTACATTATATAGCACAAAAACAATTAGAAACTAGGTTTAACTAACATGTTACGTTGCGAAACTATGAATCTAAATCAACCAAACACTCCAATAAAAATTCAGTTCATCAGTAGTTCAAAGTCATATATTTTTCGATAACACAACATGTCAGACTAGTTTCTACATAATATAATTACGAACCTCCCGTCTAGCCATGGAGGAGGGGTGCTTCCCGGGAACCATAGGGGTCTGTCAGGGTCAGCAGCAGTAGCACATACTCTAAAAGAAGTTGATGATGATCCACTCGGTGCTGCCACGTTTCTCACTCTCAGCTTCCTCCCGCCAAAAAACGAAGCCTTTGTTGCTGCCAAAGCAGACCCAGCTTTCTGCGAGCTGCGATATGATCATATATTCCATCTCTTCATCAACTCTTTGTTCAAATATTAAACACAATCAGTTCATATCTTATAAAATGGAGAGCTTACCTGGGAGAAGACACAGCTGCAATGGCAGATGAAGCCCAAGCAGAAGCCATTTTTGACTATGAGATTTAACCAACTCAGGCTCCTTTTTCTTTCTTTGATCTGTAGTTTGTTGGTGAAGTATGAAAATGAAATTGTGTTAATGTATGAAGGGTTTGCTTATCTTAGAGGATAGGAGAGAGGTGTCCGATTGGTTTTTGGGGTGCCATGTGGCATATAGAATCTGAGACTAGGCCCCTTCTACCTTCTACACCTCCCGTTCTTGAGCTTACCTAGAATAATCACAAGCTTGTGGTTCAGACTTCAGACCGTTCAGGTTTCTGGCATAAGTTGAAAGATTTTTTTAATCTAGAATTTGTGGTCCGGATTGATTTATAAATTACGGGGCCGAAGTGTGCGTCTTCAGTCTACGGGCTAAGCCCAAGCATTTAGGCCCACGGAAATCCAAAAGAATCTAAGAAAACAAAAACTAATCTTTTTCAAGATATGTCCTTCAATAAGGAAGTTCCTATACAGGTATACAATGATGAATCACACTGTTTTACAGCTTGTAACCTTTAAGAAAAAAAAAAAAAAAATCATATATATCGGAGGACAGAAAGCGGACATTAGAAATGTAGCTTTACTAAATTTTGTTACTTCGTTTGTGTTAATGTTGAAGATTTAGCGGTAGCCAAACTTTAATTAACACGGGTTCGAAGGGCGAACCACTATTTGTGATATTCTTGTTGCTTATGCTATCTGTCAAATAAAATATAAAGGGCGTCAGAGGGAGATTGCAGTCGTCGGTCTTCTCTTCTCTGATGCCTAAGTTAGTTAATATATTTGTCACTAGTACAAAAATTGAATCAGACGACGGCTAAAAACTGTCATCTGACACGGAGCTGACTGTCGTATATCTCGCTGCCGTCTGATGAAATATGATTTAGAGAACTGTCGTCTGATGAACTCGGCATCCATGTCGACAGGTTGTCGATAGCATGTCGACATCATTAACTGTTGTGTGAACGTTACTCAGACAACGGGCAACTTAAGAACCCGTTGTATGATTGTGATTCAGAAGTCGTTTTTTTTTTATAACCGTTGTGTGACTGTTATTCACACAACTAAACATTATAGCATCTGTGATATGTATTACTCTCAGACGACAGTTTTATTAAATGGTTGTTGTGAACATTGTGTACGTACAACAGAAAATTAAAGATATGTTCGCTTTCACACGACATGCCGAATTACATGCATTGTGGTGTAACGCTTTGGACAATAATGAAATCAAAAATCACCAATATATATCTAATATTGTTATAATCCACATAATTGTATCGAAATGGATTAGACAATATTGCAAAAAATGAGCACCTCTATGCTACTCCAACACCGAAATATGGAGCACATCTATACTACTCCACTAGCAAAATAAGTGAAGAAATGTGCTTTAAATTGTCACTTCAGAGCACAAAAACACATTTCTAGCCTATTTGACTTCACAGCTTCTAGGGCATGAGCAACTACATACTTTACAGCTTGAGGATGTTCTTCACCACATAACTTGCGAGCTCATTACGGACTTCATCAATTTCCACTTGACCATAAACATGGTTGGCTCTCCTAACCCACTGTAATAGTTTGAAAATAACAATGAAAGAAATGCCATTTGATAAACTAAAACAAAACTATTTTGAAAAACTAACAGCAAACATCCAAATTAAGAAGTTTCAGTTACCTTATCTGCAAATGACAAGTTGGTGTCATGGATGATATCCCTCATATATCTCAACACAAAATAGCCGCACTATTTGTCGTTTGACTGTGATGGAATACCCCATAAGTGCACACAGAACATCAGAAAGATTACTGTAAATATTAAATGTGTTTCAAGATCTATCATACATTTCTCCTGAACTAGAGAATCTAACTCATGTTACAAATGCACTAACAATCGAAAAGACCAATAAAAATAGTCATTAAGCTATTTTGACTAGATTAAATAAAGTCTAGTATGCCACTTGCTCAATAATTCATTCTAAACAAAAATCCTTATTATCAGTCTTCTCTACTACACATTCATCATCTCAGTTATCACTTGTCAGCATGGTCTACATTCTACAATATACATTTCCCAAACAGATGATGATAGGAACAATACGGTTCATTCGATAGACCAAGACAACCAGGGCACCAAGCCACCAACACATCTATAAGCATCCAAAATTAAATAGCACATGCCTCATTTGACCGATAGGCACAAAGAAAAGTATCATTTGAATATAATGCCACTTACTGCATTCGTAAGGAGTACAACACAAGACCGCAATCTCTTAAACTTTTTTTTTTCCA
This sequence comes from Rosa multiflora, assembly GCA_002564525.1. Taxonomy (NCBI): domain Eukaryota; kingdom Viridiplantae; phylum Streptophyta; class Magnoliopsida; order Rosales; family Rosaceae; genus Rosa; species Rosa multiflora. Next base: position 24,031 of record BDJD01001509.1, read on the forward strand.
AATCGGCCTTCTCTTTTGCATATATAAGGTTCAGTAATTGAAAACCTAGGTCAGCTATTTTTCTTTTTTGTATCAGAAATTATAACCCTGATAGGCTAAAACACTCTTCCAGAATGGCTTCGAACTCATTTGCAAATATCAACCAAAGAAAAGTCAAGAAAAAGAAGGCTATAGCAAGTTGACCGTGAGACAATTTCTATTCCATGGCAAACTTACTAAAATAGTAGCACACATACAGATAGAGAAGGAAAGAGAGTGTAAGCTACTGAAGCAAAGAATGAAGACCAATATAATACCTGTGCTGGAATTGCGGCTACTTTTTGGTTTTGCAAGAGTCACAATGGGGAAAAATACTTTCAGCTGCAACAAAAGGGAATTGGATTCAAAATGTAGTTCTCACCACAATAACATGCATAAATATAATTTGTAACAAGTCTATTAGGCACCCAAATTTGGGAGCTCCAAAGCTACCTGACAATAAAGAAGACTAGTATCTTTACCACGGAATATCTTCGCAATAAATTTACCACCTTCTTTAGTTACATGAGTAACAATTGTTAAGCCCTAAAAGTAAGAACCACCAGCTGGTCTCTTATATGTATTTCTTCATCTTCACCTCCAGTTTTGCAGAGTTGTCTGCCTTCTGCCATTCTTCAACTGCAGCAGAATAATAAATGAATGAATTATGCAGATATCAACTCATTAAGAAAATTTGGAGACAGGGATAGCAGGAGCGGGAGATAGAGTCAATGGCAAGGGTAATTTAGAACAAAGTTCGACACAACCTAAGATATAAGAATAAAAACATGATCGAACTACACAGTTCCAGACGCATCTTGACAATAATATCAAACTATTTGCAGTGAATCAAAACAATATCTCAACCCCTTAATGCCACATGCATAATATGCATTAATCCCATATACAGTGATTCCACTTCATATATGTTCCAGAATTCAGGATTACAAAGAAATTCTTTAAATAAACCTATGGCTAATTAAAAAAGATCATTTCAACCCATTAATATCAAATTCGTCCACATAATTGGCCAAATTTCTATCATATGAGGCTATTAGGAATCAAAGCACTCTGTATCTTTAATATATATGTTTATTGAAGGTCTTACTGGATCAAGCTGGGAAAGAAAAGAGACAAACCTAATAACCAATTCACATCCTTGCTACATAAAAAACAAACAATTTTGATTCTAAGTTCTACTTCTGTCTATAATTACTCTTTACTTTTTAATTCTGCAACTATAATTCTTTTATGTGCTACATAAAAACCTTATGGACAATCTTTTGGTAATCTTTTCAATTTCTAGAAGTATCTTTTGAGTTTCCTCAGATAAAGTATCAACAATCATCTTATAGTTTGAAACCACTATCAAAATTATGTGTTTTACATAACCACGTTACATGTATGAGAAAACAAAAGACTTATATTGGTTAACTCTTCTACTGTTTCTGAACTCTGCAAATATCTTTTTGGCTTCCCCAGAAAAAGTATCAAGAAATCACCTAATGTTATCTGATCACTATCAACATATTATTACATAGCTTTTTACATGCATGAGCTAGCAAGGCCATGCTCTCTCTTGCATAGGTGATACAGGCTGGAAACCCCGAGAGTATGAAAAAAAACAATAATGCATACAAATGACTACTACTACTTGGACCATCGAAATTTGCAAAAACTCAAATAAGCTGGTGTCATTTAATTGAAGACAACTACCATTATTAGGACATTTAACAGCACCATATGAAGTGAAATTTAGAAGCTATAAGTAACGGGATTACTCAACGAAATATGACTTTAATAGATAGGAACACATCAGACAACCATTACTCCATCTAATAAATTGTCAAAAGACACTCCCAAATTTGAAGTCACGAATAAACATCCAAGACTTGAAACAAGATACAACAAGTCCTTACTAATGCATCCGCATGAAATGACATTAATCCATAAAGCCACCATCCTCAAGATAAAACAAAATAAGATAAAATCCAACTTGAGAGAAACTCTACCAACACAAATGTAGAAGGTAGCAAATTCTTTCTCTTATAATAACTTATAATTACCTCCATCCTCGGGAATGTCAGAGGTCCACAATGTGAGGTTGTCCCTCAAGAGTTGCATAATTAAGGTGTTGTCCTTGTATGACTCCTCACTCAAAGTATCCAGCTCGGAGATAGCTTCATCAAAGGCTTGCTTTGCAAGATGACAGGCTCTGGTAAAAGTTACCAATGTACAACCAAGTAAATTTCTTTTCTTCTACTTTTGCTTTCCGTCAACAAACAAAAGTGTTGATTGAAGTGAAGCAGACCTTATTTTAATCAAATCATACATTTTGTTTCTACTCGAAGAAACAAACCTCATTTTAATCAAATCAACATCCCACTGATGATTTATCATTCACCAAGAGAAAAACATAAAACACCATAATCAATTGTAGAAGAGAAATCCTATCACAATTGCAGAAGAAATTCCACCACTAATGAGTTACAAACAACTAATGCACTACTCAATTGTTCATGGAAACAATTAAATTGTAAATCGGTAAAGAATAGAATAATACCACTCTTTCTGGAATTAGGGAGAGACAAAGGTTGAAATTGGGAGCAGGCATTGCCATAAGTGCCTACACATTAACATACAGAAAACGTCAAACAAATTTCTTATTCCACCACTTAATCAATAACAATCTAAATCAAAAGTCGAAAGCTTTTCAAGATTGAAATGCAGGTTGAGGATCTTGACTCCTCCATCCTCGGAAACTAGCAGAGTACTTGCAACATATTCTCTAATACTCGACGACAGTTTCTGGCATTACCATTAATCATATTAGAATAAAAAATGCACATCAATAAACACAATATTAACCATCTAAATACTTTCAATGCACATAAAACTACCTTGACCACTATTCTCCACCACATTGGCTTCGGAAACGTTCTAATAATACAGTATGAAAAGATTGAGTTGGCGTGGCATACCTTCTTCTTGTTGGTGTTGTTGTGACAATAGAGGGTCCAGTCTTCACCAATATCAATGAAAGAGTGATCATCATCACTCCTGCAGTTGTTGAAATAAGAGAAGCTCTGATAGGAAAAGTGAATTCAGGAGCCAGAGGACAAGGCCCACTCAATCTCCATCGTCTTGGGGTTGACAGAAACTACCTTGCCATCCAATGTGACCAAAAGCGCTCCATCATCCCTACTGCACCAACCAAGTTTCAGAAAATTCAAAACAAGAAGAAGAAAGAAAAGTGAAGATAATGAAGGAGGGGTGGTTACAGTGCAGGAGGCAGAAGATAGCTGAACAGCTGAAGAGCACCGCCGGCAGAATCTGGGTTGGCGAGGGAGGTCTCCTCGACTGAACCAGCCTTGACGAAACAGCCAATCAAGGGAGAAAATAGGAGAAGGAATATCACTGATCGTCTCATTTGGATTGGATTGGTTGATTCGAAAATAAGAGATGAGGGTCTTGTTCTTTCTTGACCCGCGAGCGGGTAGAAGTGAACGAGTGCGAGGGAAAGAGAGGCTTCAGTTTCACCAAAAGGGTGTCGAGAAAATTGGGGTTGTTGGCTTCTGGAGGTTTGAGGAAGAGAGAATGGTTTTGATTTTAAGGTGAGGCGCGAGTGAAGATTGATTTTGGCTGCAAGTTTTTGTTCTACAGTGAGGAGCTATCGAGAGTGAGGAGTGAGGAGTGAGGCATTGTGGAGAGTGAGGAGTGAGGATTTTGGTTTTGGGTCGATCTGTTTTGTTATTTTTTTTCGCTTTAAGTGTAGGGTTTCAAGTTCGGCCATATCAATTTGGACAAGCCCTACAAGGACTCACACAACAGAAATTAAAAACAATGTGGACTGAATGCATAAGTTTTAAATTTGGGATTTGTCTCGTGTTAACTTGACTTCTCCTTTTGGGGAATTGGAGAAAAATGGTGGTGGGAAACCTCCCTCCTTTTTGTCAAACTATTTTATCACACCATAGTCTGATCAATACATGTTGGAGAAAACTTTGGGTTTCATATGAGGTATGGCACCACTAACACGGTGGGAAACTTTCAGTTCAATTTTTTTTAGCGTCACACAACAGTTTTTATCTTAAACGTTTTCTGAACTAATTTCTAAGTCTCTATCACACAACGGCTCTTACAAAAACGACGTCTAAAAAAAAAAATTCAATCACACGTCTTGTTCTTTCTTGACCCGCGAGCGGGTAGAAGTGAACGAGTGCGAGGGAAAGAGAGGCTTCAGTTTCACCAAAAGGGTGTCGAGAAAATTGGGGTTGTTGGCTTCTGGAGGTTTGAGGAAGAGAGAATGGTTTTGATTTTAAGGTGAGGCGCGAGTGAAGATTGATTTTGGCTGCAAGTTTTTGTTCTACAGTGAGGAGCTATCGAGAGTGAGGAGTGAGGAGTGAGGCATTATGGAGAGTGAGGAGTGAGGATTTTGGTTTTGGGTCGATCTGTTTTGTTATTTTTTTTTCGCTTTAAGTGTAGGGTTTCAAGTTCGGCCATATCAATTTGGACAAGCCCTACAAGGACTCACACAACAGAAATTAAAAACAATGTGGACTGAATGCATAAGTTTTAAATTTGGGATTTGTCTCGTGTTAACTTGACTTCTCCTTTTGGGGAATTGGAGAAAAATGGTGGTGGGAAACCTCCCTCCTTTTTGTCAAACTATTTTATCACACCATAGTCTGATCAATACATGTTGGAGAAAACTTTGGGTTTCATATGAGGTATGGCACCACTAACATGGTGGGAAACTTTCAGTTCAATTTTTTTTAGCGTCACACAACAGTTTTTATCTTAAACTTTTTCTGAACTAATTTCTAAGTCTCTATCACACAACGGCTCTTACAAAAACGACGTCTAAAAAAAAAAATTCAATCACACGACAGAAAATTGCATACTGTCGTCTGAAATGTGTCGTCTGATTCAATTTTTGTAGTAGTGTGTGTTGACAAAATAATGTTAGATAAGTAGTAAAATGTCTAATTAATGAGAGAGGAGTGGACCTTTTATAGGTGGGGAAGGGACTGATCTCTTCTTTGTTTTCGATGTGGGACTGATCTATTTCAGTTCCCAGCTTCTGATGCTTTAGCGAGGTGATCTTGGGGCAGCGCATGGCGGTGTGTCAACTATGATCTTGGGATGAGCCGAGGCTCAGGCGATAGCCTTCTTGGCTGTGTTTCCATAGGTCATACCCTTAATAGTTGTCGGCACCGCTGGCGGTAGTATGAGCACGACTCATTGTAGTTAATTATGCTTAGGCAAATGCTCAAGTAAGTATAGTTTGAATTGTATAACAGCATGATTCGAACTGCACTTTATTCATTACATGATTTCTTGTGCAAATGTCCAAAGATCTAGAATAGGCCTCCTACTTTATGCAAGGGTAGGATAACGGACAACGATATAATTTATTTTTTTGTTAAGGGTTAATTCCTGTTTACCCAGAAATCAAATGTATTGTGCCCATTTACACAAATCTTAAGGGAAAAGACCTATATGGTAGTCTTTTCTAAACTAGTGCCTCATATGTCGTATGCTGACTTTTGGGTTTAACCTTTGCTTTTTCTTTAAAAAAAAACTATTCACACTTTTGAAAAAAAAACAAAACTAGCCTTCAACATGCCCAATTTTCACCTAACGGTTACTTTAACAGGTCGAATCACTGCTGCTTGCTTCGATCTTAAGCTGAGTCCAATTTTTTCTTAGAGAAAATAAAGTTTTAAGCCTAAAAATAGTGTAAGGAAAAGGCAGAAACTTTTTATAAACATTTTAACAAGACAAACTAGAATTTAAAACATTATTGACAAGGTGGATGAGCAATCTGAAATTATTTATTCAAACAAACATAATTTACAGACTAAAATTCAGAGCCTCATTCTCAGGTAAACAGCTAAGCTGTTTAGCTATCCATAAGAATGATTACATATACTTACTTGTAATGAAAGCACACTACTTCACACTAGACAAGAAGGAAAGAGCACAATGCTACTATGGCTTTCTTAATTTGAGAGAATCAGATTTTTGAATCATCTTCGACTCCTGTTTTTTCGAATGCCTTACAATGAAACCTAAAGCTCCTTACATAGGGAGCGGACCCCAAACTGGAATTCAAAACAACTATATCTACAGAACGACTCCGTGATTTCCTGCTTTCCTGAGTGCTCCTGCTGGCGGAGGTCGGACATAGAAAAGCAGATTCTTCTAGGTGAAATGTTTTTCACCTTTCTTTTCTGAAAAGCAAAAGTAGCTTTTGGGAAAGATCCAAAAGTACTTTCGGTGCTTTCGAGAAAAGCAGATTCTTCTAGGTGAAATGTTTTTCACCTTTCTTTTCTGAAAAGCAAAAGTAGCTTTTGGGAAAGATCCAAAAGTACTTTTGGTGCTTTCTACACCTGCTGCTTCACATGTTCTCGTCTGTTTCTGAATTGTGACCAAGGACAAACGAGTCGTTGTCTGCCTGGGGCATACGAGCAGTTGTTGCATTATCTTCGACATCTGTATCAACATACATCTTATAGTGGTTGTCTGTTTCAAGCCTTTGAATCCACTGTAAGCATGCCAGTGTCGAGTCTATCTCCTTTCTTGTGAGAGATAGGAAGAGGTCCCAATCAAAAACGTTTTTTTGATTGGATGGGAATGAATGAAGAAATACTAAATCGTCCCATATCAAATCTTGAACGTTGGTTCTTCCCAGAATTTTTGATATTTTATAATTTGTATAAAACAAAACCGTGAACTGATTACATCAGCGTGATCGTATGCAATTGACAGGACCCGCCCTGAATTTCACCCTGAAATCCGAAGAGGCCCTGCTAGGCCCACCGTAGAAGAAATTCTACCAAAAATTTGGTAGAACTTCCCCTAAAAATTGACTACTCAAAACCTGTAGAAAAACATTTACACTTCTAAACCATCCATCCTTATTTTCCTGGAGTCACCCTGCTCCCCAAATCACAACATTCCCCAATTCACAAAACACAAAACGCAATTTGAATAACATAAATACTACTGATTACATCAGGGTGATCGTATGCAATTGACAGGACCCGCCCTGAATTTCACCCTGAAATCCGAAGAGGCCCTGCTAGGCCCACCGTAGAAGAAATTCTACCAAAAATTTGGTAGAACTTCCCCTAAAAATTGACTACTCAAAACCTGTAGAAAAACATTTACACTTCTAAACCATCCATCCTTATTTTCCTGGAGTCACCCTGCTCCCCAAATCACAACATTCCCCAATTCACAAAACACAAAACGCAATTTGAATAACATAAATCCCACAGGTAATCAGAGCAATTCTAATAGAAAGGTAAACAAGGAAAACCTAATTCAAAGGCAAATGCGGAAGCCATGCTGTTGACTATGCCTCAACCCCATGTACGCCCGACCTCAACTAATTTAGCCTGCAAACTGGGCATTTGAAACCGAAGAGCCCAGGGGAAAGTACATAAAAACGTTAGCGTGAGTAGACAAAAATAAACAATTTTAAACAAAAGGGATTTTATACTTTCCCACATTTATTCCTTTAAAAACTCGATGCATGCGACAATAGTAAAACATTTGTCTTTAAAATCGAGAACCTCGTAATGACAAGCTAGCCCCGCTGGTTAAGGAAAAATAGGACTAGCCCCGCTAGTCAAAAATAATATAAAAGTAGGGGAAGAAGATAGCCATACGAATGAGCCTCCCAGGCTAAAGTACTCCCATATACTCCCGTTATATACCCACACACCACTAAGTGTAGCGATTAGGATACTGGGCTTCAGCATTACTGTCACAAAGACAGTAACCAGCGCCAGAAAGGCGGACGGGCTTCGATGATCCCATCACCTCGCCACAAAGGCGGACATCAATGCTAGCAATGATAATAGTCACCCAAAGTATGGCAAAAGAAATCCGAAAACAAATAAATCCATAAATACATAAGGCTTCCCCAACTCTCACAAATGAATTTCCAACGACGTGTCCCACACGCCAAGATAATCTCAAGTTCAAAAATAAATAGGAGAGAAATAATAATAAAACATAATCTCCATAAAGCGAAACAAAACCAATTTCCAAATCATCATCAAGGTTTTCCCAATGCCAAAACCGAAAGTCGATAAATACACAAGAAATATAATTCCATCGAAATCCCATTTCGAAAATCCTTTAAAAATCTCAAATCGACAAATGAAAATATAATATGCAATTCCGGAAATCACCTCGGAAATATATTCGTCGAAAAATCAACATGAATCAAAATTTCAAATCTGAGCATAATAAATTAATATACGAAAGTCATAACCGAGATAAATCATAATCAATATCTGAAAATCTTCATTGAAAGCAAAACCACGAGATAAAGCAAAATAAAATTCCGAAATCAATTCATATGCTCGAAAAGTAATATGATAATTAATAAAGCTCTAATTCAATAATTAAATGCATGCATCATTCTTTAAGAAATAAAAGTCCACTCACAGTATACAGCTAACGTGGTATCCATGCATAAGGATTCTCGTCGAGCGATGAGTCGGTACCTCGTCCTGTACACAATTATTCGTACATAAATAATTACCGGACGAAAAATAATTTTACGATAATGAATAATTAAATCTCAAAACCCATAACCTCAACTTCTCCAATCCTCTTCCACATCCAACCAAACTTCACCAACACTGCCCACTCGTCGCTTTCAGACTATATTACAATTATGGAGGAAATCCGACAATCGGATTCACGATTAACATTAACCGAAATCCAAATCTATAGAAATTTATAACCGATTCAAAACTCTACCAATCCTCACCAAACTTCATATATAAGCTCTATGATAATTATAGAATTTAACTATCCAGAAATTGAAATTAAAAAGCTACCCTAGCCGCCGCTACCGTCCCCCACAGTGGCGGCGCCGCCGCCACTGCCACCAACTCCAATG
>BDJD01001509.1:46891-71425 GCA_002564525.1 Rosa multiflora
TTCAATGAATAATTGCCTATTTCTTAATATTGTGTGGGTAGTCCCACTATCAATTAAGCACTCAAGTTCTTCTCCATTCATTCCTACAAATAAATGGGAGGTATTTAGAAAATATAACTCATATTCTTTAGAGTATTTCTATTTGCGTAGAATGGTATTCTTTTCATTCTAATAATTTTTCTCTAGATGTATTGCTTTACATCTTTATATTGCAATTTCGAACCATGTAAATATGTGTAGTAAATAAATTTGAATAAATTCAGTGCTTCAGAATAAAATTCAAAATTTATTAATAAGCCAACGATAAGCAAATCAAGGTCTTTGTTCAGAAATCTAATTCATCAAACCATTCTTTAAGACCAAATAATAGTCTAATTACTTTAGAGGCATTATGCATTCACAACTGTCTTTGGAAAATAAAATGAATAAAGCAGATCAGTCAAGATTGAGAGCATCCATTGACTTAGCAAGTTCCTCTTTGCCATTGAAGTCTGCAATTGTAAGGTTGACGTCTAGGACATGACCTTCTTCTTCCATATAGTGAGCCTTTTGTTCTTTAGACTCTCTATACTTCTTGTAATTGGCTGCTACTCTGTTGTTTGCTTGGCAGTTCTTGTACCAATGCCCAATGAATCCACACCTATAGCATGGTTCATTGACAACTCTTTCCTTTTGCATCTTGTTTCCACGATCCCCATGTCCCTTTCCACGTGATGTATTATTGCCACGTGGGTAGGGATCAGCACGTCGAAACCCTTTGCATTGGAGTTCTTTCCACCTTTCATTTTTCCATAATTAGCCTCGGGAATTTTCTTTGTTCCAGTGGGCCTGGCATTGTTGTTCAAGAGAACCTCATTATGTCTCTCAGCCACTTGCAGTAGGCTTATCAGCTTATTAAAGGTTGTGATTCTTTTGTTGTCATACTCCAGCTTATACTGGTTCGCTAGTATAAATGTTGAAGTAGGAAAGGTGGTAAGAGTTTTGTAGATCATATCATCTTCTGTGATTTCCCTTTCACATAAATTGAGACGTGCCTTTAAGCGCAACATGTCCTTGTTGAAGTCATTGACCTTTTTATAGTCAAGCAAGCGGATTTCATTCCACTGAACGGCCAGTTCTGGGAGCAAAGTCTCATGAATGTTCCCAAAACGTCCCTTTAGGGCATCCCACAGTTCTTTGGGTGTCTTCAACTGAAGGTACTCCCAGCGTAGGCTAGGATCAATATGTCGCCTCAGAAACATTAAGGCATTTGCTTTCACCTTATTAGATAGTTCATCATCTTTGGGGTCGGTAATGGTGGTGGTGTAGTCTTTTGCTACAAAGGCAGTTTCCACATCGGAAACCCAACGATGGTATTCAAAGTCCTTCTAAGTCCTAGATTTCAAATTCAGGTCAAGTTGGATCAGCTATCTACATAAACAAGAGAGAATATATAAATTACGCAGTCATAAAGACATCCACGTAAATTATTTTCCAAAAAATGTGAATTAGATTTCAAGACCAAGATTCGTAATGGTCACATTTTTTCCTTTCGATGCTATGTGAAAATGCTTTGTCACAGTAAGTGTGTATGGATAATGTCATGAATTTTCATTATCATGGCAAAACGGAATTGATATGTTGCATTCTAAAATTAAACATATAAAACATAGCATATATAAAAATTAATTACATGGCATGCTCAAATTTCACACATATACAACAAAGTATATGCTACACATAATAATTAGCAATAATATATCATGAGTAAAAAATAAAAATTACAAAACATGCTTTAAATTTCATAATAAAAACATAAGCAATAAAATATAAAACATGCTTAAACATATTTATAAATCATGCTTAAAGATAATCATATAAAACATAAATAAAAAGGCATGCTTCAAATGATCAAAATTATCTAACTAAACAAACTCAATAACAAAATATAATAAAAGCATAAACAATAAAGTATAAAGCATGCTTAAAAATAAAATTCACATGCTTGGTTAAAATCATAAAATAAAATAAAGAAAACATACTTGATTTCGAGAAAATAAAACAATCATGGAGCACGCGCGTGCTGATGCAGGCGAATAAGTCAAGAGAAAACAAAACATTAGCTTCGAGAAAAAAAACCCCCAAAACCCTAGAAACATTTTTTTTCTTTTCTGCAGCCACCAATAAAATAATAAAATAAAAAAATATTCTCCCTAGGCCGGCCCTCCCCAGACCGACCCCACCTCTGCCTCTCCGGCCGAGCCCAACAGCCAATTCACAACACCATTACACCCCTGGTCTGCAAGCCGACCTCATAACCCGCCAGTGCAGATCCCACACTGAGCCCTGCAACCCAGCGCCACCGGCCCCACATATCCTTCTTCCGCCCACGAGCCTTCACCGGAGCCTCATCTGCTGCAGCCTCCAGCAGCATGCACAACCCACCTGCAGCGCAGCCCACTAGCCTCCACCCATTGCTGCTGCACCTTGCTGCCAATCCCAGCGCCCCTACGCAAGCAGCCACTGATCCCAGCAGCTACCAATCCCGCCAGCCACCACCTCGCCCAACCGCTGCCTTCTCCGATCCAGCCTCCGTGCCCAACAACAACAGCCTGCCAAAACAAAAAAAGAGGGACAGAGAACATGTAGGAAGAAGAAGACGCGAAGGAGGAAGAAGAGCGAAAAAAAAAAGAAGAGAAAATCAGAAAGCAGAAGTACTGAAGGAGGAAGACGCTGAAAAAAAAAAGGTAGGCCTGCGGCCCATAGAGAAAAGCAAAGAAAAAAAAAACAAGGCCTTATGGCCCACTGCTGAAAAGAGAAAGGAATAAGCGAATTCGTCTACTCATTTCATTTCATAACCCATTTATATAGGGAGAGAATTATAATGGAAATATCAATTACAATGATGACATTAACTACTGATTGGTCATTGATCCATGCTGATTGATGGTGATTGCTAATCACTTGATTCCCTCTCCGTCAATCAGTTTGACGAAGGCACATAATGTATTTTTCCTTTAACAAAACGTTTATTGTGAGATTAATTATTGCCTATGATTTAAATAATATACCCAAATTGCAATTAGATAAATACCAACTCATAACCTATTTCAATGTCATCCCTTGCAATTGACTGTTTTGCTTGCATTTATATATATATATATATATAGAGGACTAAATTCAGTTTGCCCTCTATAATTTTTTAGCAAACATCAGTTTGGTCCCTGACCTTTTTTTTTAATCATGATGGTCCTTGCACTTTTATTTTTCATCACGCGCATCCAAAATTTAAATTTGGATCGAAATATGAAGTCATAAGCTCAACTGGCCAGGACATGGGGGCCCACTTTTCAGATTTTAGAAGGGCAAAATGGATATTTCTTAATTAATATAATTTCTATTTTTTTTTTCTCTATTCTCTCTCTCTCTCTCTCTATTCTTCCTCTCTAGATTGACGACCACGAAAACCCTTCTACCACTTCCACTTCCACCTCCACCTCCACCTCCCTTCGATCTGAAGCTCCACACCACGTCGTCTCTCTCCTCATCCTCCTCCTCAATCAGAATCGGTGTTGTAAGCACAACTTTCTCTCTCTCTCTCTCTCCCCAAACCCGATTAAAGCCCTAATTTCTCACATTCACTCAATTCCATCAAATGTCACCCCCGGTTAGTTTCTTCATGACCTCCGAGTCGGGCTCCGAGGACGAAAACTTCGTCCCGAAGCCCAACCAGATTCCAAAGTAAAGGAATCGAGCGAGGGTTTGGGGTGTGATAGAGGTGGTAGTATTCTATGGGAGAGGACCAAGACGGAGCTGGAAGCCGACTAGCCAGAGAGCCCTAACAACAGCGGTTATGCCTGCAGGTGGGGCACTCCTGACTTCCGATCGCCGCCATAGATCTCTGATCCATCCTCAGGTAAACAATCACAGAGACGTGCTCTGTTGGTTTCGTTATCTGTTGGGAAGTCTGTTCTTTTGGGAGGCCTGTGATTTGGATGTGCCCAGAAAGAAGAGGCTTTGGGTGTAGAGAGAAGATTTGGGGGCCGGCCATTTCGGTTTGGGAGTGCTACTGGTGAAGCTCCAGTCGAGACATTCGGTGGCAAAGGACGTAGTAAACGTCATCGTTGAAGGCGGTGTGGTTCCAGCTTTGGTGAAACATCTGCAAGCGCCGCCGTCGACCAGACTTTGGTGGAGAATTTCAGTGGATAAGTGGGAGCGTGTGAGGTGTGAACCTGAGAGAGAGAGAGAGAAAGAAAGAAATAGAGAAAATTAGAGAGAGAAAAAAATTAGAAATTAGATTAATTTAGAAATGTCCATTTTGCCTTTCTAAAATCTGAAAAGTGGGCCCCCATGTCCTGGCCAGTTGAGCTTATGACTTCATATTTCGATCCAAATTTAAATTTTGGATGCGCGTGATGAAAAATAAAAGTGCAAGGACCATCATGATTAAAAAAAAAAGTTAGGGACCAAACTAATGTTTGCCCCAAAGTTTGAGGGGGCAAACTGAATTTAATCTATATGTGTGTGTGTGTGTGTGTGTGTGTAAAACCTTGAGAGTTGAGACTACTGTGAAGAATTTGTTACACACTACTGGCCGGCCAGGTGTTGATCGACCAAGGAGGTCACGTATGAAAATCAACGAGTATTAAAAACCTTGAGTATAGTGACGTACCATACTCTCAACGTTGCATTCCCGTTCTGGCCGGCCGGTCAAGCCCAGACTGTCTGTATTGAATTTTGGAATCTAACTACTCTACTATATCCAGGACAATTATATATGAAGCTTAGTTGCTCCGCTTCACTAGCAGTGACGGAACCAGGATTTGAAGCTTGTGGGGGTCAAGAAATAAAATTTAAATATACAAATTTTTAAGGTAAAATATAAAAAAAATTCTTTCAAAAAACTCATTAATTAAAGAACTGTTTAAGGAAATCCAAATTATGTGTCTGACCCAAACTCTAGGTTACTTGACCTAGTGGTAATAGGGTTTAACTAGAAGAATCTTAGAGATTCCTATTCAATGTATGATTACCTTTCCTTGTATGATTCGGATTCTGTGCATTGTAATCTTTTATATAAAGAGGCCCCTATTATCAATGAAAGTATATACACAGCAATTCTCTCTCAATTACCGTTTCCCTAAAACACATTATCAGCACAAGCCCTAACCCTAGCTATAAGCCTAAAATTAGATTAGCCTTGCCTGTGCTACTACTACCCAGCAGTCCCCGCGTCACAACTCAACGCTAACCCTACCAGGTTAGCCTCGCTGCCCCTGCAACACCTGTAAGCCCCGCTTGCCTCATGTCCTCGCACCCGTAAGCCCTGATTGCCTTCTGCCTTCTCGCGCATTTGTTTTTCCTACGAACGCTCCCCTCCTCGCGCGACCCCCATGACTCCGCACCCTGCGACGCACGCGACATCGCGACACTTCCACGAGATATCAGACTAGTACCCTCGAACGCTCGCGTACCTTCACGACTCCACTTCTTCACGGTTTCCCATCCTCGCGACACCGCGACCCTGAGACACAGCCACACATCCGCGACGCCCGCGACATGCCAGCAACCCCTTGACCGCGCAACCATCTCTCATGTCTGTTCTCCTAGGACTGAAGCTCGCTCTGCAATCGTAAGAGGTAAACTTTTCTAAAGGTTCCCGCTTTTGAAGTTTTTTCTTCTTTTCTTGGGGACTTGCAACCTCCCTTCTTCTTTCCCCCCCCCCCCCCCTTTCTTCTTCATAGGGGAGACCAATAGCCGAACTATGGGGGTTCGTGCTCACTGCAAGTTTGGAGTTTTTAGAGTCCTCCAAACTTAGAGTTTGTTGAGACGAAAACGATCGACCACATACATAGTTGTTTCGATCTAATCCAAAACCCCTCTTAGAATCAGATTTTCTTGGAAGCGACTACGCTTAGAAATCCCTAATTTCTTGGAAGCGACTACGCTCAGAAATTTCATTGTTTTCATGGTAGCATTTTTTAGCTCCGAAACTGACCATTTTTCTTATTCTCTTTCAGGATGAGTAACCTGAACAAATTAGACTTTGCTCCATTGGGAACAACTGGCTCTGGATATCACAGGTGGGTTCATGATGTCCGCCAACATCTCAAGGCCGATGGAATCTTTCATATGATTCTCGAGCCTAGGCAGGACGTGCTGACTGTTGAGCAAGCTCAAGCTTTGGAAGAAAATAGAGCAGCCTTAGAGGCAAATAAGGCAAAAGCCATCATCCTAATGACTCGTCATATGGATGATTCGCTCCAGTACGAGTGTATGAATGAAGAAGACCCCAGAATGATGTGGGTCTCACTCGAAGAAAGATTTGGCAACGGCCGTGACTCCCTACTTCCTTACCTAGAAGTGAGATGGCATAGCCTCCGCTTCTATGATTTCAAGTTAGTTCTTGACTACAACTCGGAAGCAATTTGCATTAAATCCTTAATGGAATTCTGTGGTAAAGAGATCACAAATGCGATGTTGATTGAGAAGACTCTCTCTACCTTCCCTGTCTCTGCATTGATGGTTGCTAAGAACTATCGAATCGATGTTACTGCAGGACGGATCACAAGGTTTCATGAGTTTGTTGGAGCTATGAATGTCGTTGAAAAGCATGACAACATCCTTGTGAAGAACTATAATTTGAGATCCGTAGAAACAGAGCTTATTTTGGAATCCAATTATAGTCACGCCCCTAAGAGAGAGTGCCAAAAGAGAAACCTTAATCTTAGGGATACTTCTGGACGTTCTGGTCCATATAATCCCTCTACTTGGGAAGACAACCGCTAAAATAGGCGAACATGGAATTGAAGAGGTCAATGTGGAAAGAGAGAGGGAGGCAACGCCTCTGGCCATGTTGGTGGCGCCACCAACACTAAGAGCCATCTAAATGACTCTTTCAAAGCGCCTCAATCAATGGAGTCCTAGAAAGAGATGCATGTTCTCGATGTGGAGTATCCAGTCATTGGGCACACATTTGTAGAGTTGTGAAGAACTTGTCACTGCCTACAAAGCATATTGTGAAGCAAAAGAATCTCACTATGTGGAACAAGAAGATCAAGGAGATGATCTAGAATGAAGGATTGAAGACTACAAATCTGGTTGGGATCAATAGATCGCCAATTCTGTTTAAGTTTTTATTTTTCCAAGAGATGTAATGGGAAATTGCCATTTTGCATTAGCTAGCATTTGGGTTAGATTCTCCTAATGGTTCAGAGACAATGATGTACTTCGATGGCTTATGAATAAAATTTTGAGTTCTGTTCATTATGACTCTATTTTGATTCTGAGCATTGACTTTCTGACTACTATGGCTGGGCCATCAGTATTAATTCAAGGACATGGAATAGCCCAAGTTCCTCTTACCAAATGGTACCTTGGTTACTGTCACAGAAACTCTCTACGCTCCTAGGGCAAATCGCACCTATGAATAACCAACGGATTCCATGCGTAAACGCATGTAGAGAACGGAAATGAGTTCCTTTGCAATACCTCTAATGATTGCAAACAAATGCGCATCTTAGAGAAGTTTATGTGTCTCTCTAATGTACTCTATGTCACTATTCGAGCTATTAAATCTAATAAAGCTATGAGAGAAGATCTCTTGGATTCCGACACATACTGGCTTTGGCATGACCGACTAGGACATCCTGGTTGTGATATGATGCTCCGTATACTAAATACTTCACATGGACATCCATTCTTCAGAGTGAGAAAAAGCAAGAATCGAAAATTGATTTCTGGACTTAGCAAGACCACTACAATTGCAGCATCTAGCGCTGCAGCCATCTTGGGGCGCTATAGGGCCGCCCAAGTCCCATGTGACAACGCCATAAATGGCGCTACCCTTGGCCATGACGCCATGGAAGTCCCTTCCCATGGTCATGACGCCAAGGATGATTCTCCCCATGGTCAAGATGCCATGGATGCCACTTTCCATGGTTCCAATGCCATGATGAGTGATGTAGTCACACATTTTGCTTCTAATAGCGCTACGGACACTCAGGCCCAACCAACATCCTCATTGGTTGCTTCTAAGGCCCCTCGCTCATTTTGCAAAGCTTGTTCCTTCGGGAAATTTAGACCGAGACCGTCCTACGCAAAGGATCCCCAAATACCCATTTTGTTCTTACATAGAATCCGTAGGGATTCTGTGGACTAATTCAACCGACCTGCGAACGTTTAAATATCTAATGATATTGGTTGACACGCAAACACGCTGGTCACGTATTATGCCATTGTCCACCTGTAAAAGCTGCTTATTCTACACTCCTAGCACATACCATATAACAACGGGCTCACTCCCTGGATCATCATATTCAGTCAATTGGATTTGACATTGCTAGAGAGTTTACATCGAAGACTTTCGATGGTTATTGCATTGGGACTGATGTTGGACATCATATTCCCATGAACACACCCAATGGTCAAGCAGAAACGACTACGATGGTAGTCCGGACATTGGTAATGCGCACCAATCTCCTTACATCCACTTGGGTGATGCAATATCGCATGCAGCTATGCTAATTAGTCTACGACCGACCACCAATCAATGTATCTCTGCATTACAGCTAGTGACTGGGTACAAGTATCGTACTTAAGCATATTTGAGTGTGCCATTTATGTGCCAATTGCACCACCACATCGCCCTATGATAGGTCCTTTCAAACGAATGGGCAACGACGTTGGATTTGAGATTCCAACAATCGTCCGCCACTTAATGCCCTTGCTAGGCCGTCTCCTTACCGCTAGATTTGCGGATGTCACTTTGATAAGACAGTCTTCCCGTCGTTAGGGGAAGATAAGAACAAGGATGTTCAGCAAGAACAAGGAATTGTCGTGGTCTGTCCCCACTATGTCTCATCTCGATCCCTACTAAAATGACGAGATCACACATCTGCTGCAAATATGCCTGCAAGGAAGTACGTCCCTACGAGAGTACGTAGCGCCACCCTACAAGAAGGTAGGAATGGCACCAACGCCAAAGAGTGTGGTACTCTGGCGTTACAAGTCATGGCCCCAGCTAGGATGCGTATGAGGCCCATGGGTTCGAAGGATACTTTCGTACATTCCAATCCTTTGATCATCAAGACTCAAAATCAGTCTCATGAGTATCTTCCGGGTTATGGTTATCATTGGGGGACGCCTTAACGTCAGAACCAATTCCTGAGAATATAGAGCTCTATGAAAATTACACTAGTGTACATGAGACGTGGGATAGAAACTCTATCATAATTGATGATTTAGTTGCGCATTTCGTCGCGCATGAGTTTGTTGAATCTGATGATATCGAACCACGCTCCGTTGATGAATGAATGGCAACGTAGAGAAATTTTGCCTAAATGGAAAGATGTGATCCAGGTTAAGTTGGATTCTCTAACAAAGAGGAAGGTCTTTGAGCCAGTGATATCAACACCTCCTCACATAAAACCTATTGACTAATGGGTCTTCGTTAGAATACGTGATGAGAAAAAGATATGGTAATCTCGCCTTACGGCGCAAGGCTTCTCACAAAACACCTTGGAATCGACTACGATGAGACATATTCTCTCGTAATGGATGTCATTGCACTCCACTACCCTGTCAGTTTGGTTGTTTCCAAATAACTGAACATGCAGCTTACAAATGTGGTCACTACGTCTCTCTATGGAGATCTAGATACTGAATATACATGAAGGTTCATGGTGAACTTCATTTACCCAAGTCAAGTAGCTCTAAACCACGGAGCACGTTTACAAAGAGGTTGAAACGCTCACTAAAATGACTACTTGATTGGGAAGGGATATGCCGACGCGTTTCCATAACAAGTTTCGGATTCCATCGCAATTCATGTTGGACATAATCTTCATTGGAAGCCCTTAAAGAGTTAAAGGAAACTGCTGAACACTTGAAATCCGAGTTTGAGATGAAAGATTTTAGGAGAACACGATTATGTCTCAGTTTGGAACTTGAGCATCGTGTTGATAGATGCTTAGGCATTTTGACAAGGTCAAGCCTTCAAGCACCCCCATGATCGTTCGTAGTCTTGATCATGAAAATGATCCTCTTTGCCTGAAGGATGATGACGAAGATGTGCTAGAAGCAGAAGTGTCTTACATGAGTACAATAGGCGCATTATTGTACTTACCCCAATGCACAAGACCGGACATCTCATATGTTGTGAACTTGTTAGCTATAGCTTTGCGCCAATGCGACACCATTGGATTGTTGTAAAAGATATCTTTCGGTACTTGAAATGTATGATTGATATGAGTTTGTTCTATCCCTATATAGAGATTATGGATTCGGACCCATCACACACCAGGAACGCTACTAACACTGGCCTGCTTCCACTATCCCCACCCAAAAACGACATAAGTGTTTTGGAAGGTTTTGCTAATGTTGGGTATCTCTCTGACCCACACAAATGTCTTCCCAAACTAGTTAAGTGTTCACCATGGGTAAAGACCGTGATATCTTGGAAGTCTACAGAATAGACCATTGTCGCTATATCTTCGAATCATGCAAAGATTTCGCTCTTCACGAAGAGCTTCGTGAATGTATACGGATTGGATCTATAAGTACGCATGTTCGAACAATTGTGGTTTGAAGTCTACCACTGATGAGCTTATGAGCATTTAGGATAATGTTGCTTGTTTTAAACAAATGAAGCAAGGCTACATCAAAAAGCAACAACACCAAGAATGATCAGCAACAACAGACTCTCCTCAAGATCAAAGTGAACTATGTTCAATCTGGGGACAGTGTGGCAGACTTGCTCACTAAGTCATTGCTTAAATTCCACTTTCGAGAAACATGTTGGTAGCATCATTTGCAGAAGTTATCCAAACTCCCATGACCGTAGTCATCAGGGGGAGATGCAGACATCAGGGGGAGATGTCTACATGTATAGTCTCGAAACGTGAAGGGTGTGTTGTGCTCTTTTTTTCCCTTGAACCGAGGTTATTTTTGTCCCACTGGGTTTTTGTTACTCAGCAAGGTTTTTAATGAGGCAACAAGAGAAGCACTACGTTTGGGCGACACAAGGGGGAGTGTTTAAGAAAATCCAGATTATGTGTCTGACCCAAACTCTAGGTTACTTGGCCTAGTGGTAATAGGGTTTAACTAGAAAAATCTTAGAGATTCATATTCAATGTATGATTACCTTTCCTTGTATGATTCGGATTCTATGCATTGTAATCATCTATATAAATAGGCCCCTATTATCAATGAAAATATATACACAGCAATTCTCTCTCAATTACCGTTTCCCTAAAACAAGAACAAAACTATCATAAATATGAAAAATTTAATACCTTGCCAACAATTTCATAAAAGGAATTGAGTAATTCACATTACATTACTATTAAATTATGTAAATTAGACCAATCAAACTTTATTAGAAAACCAAAACTAATGTTTTGTTTCTTAAAATATATTTCTTTGTTTGGACGAATATGTGGTGTGGGGGGTGATCCGGACCCGTCGTACCGTATGGTAGGTCAGCCCCTCACCAGTACTAGCTAGGGGAAGGTCTCTTGCATAGTGGTGGTAATAATTAATGATATGCATATAAAGGATTCAAAAGGCTAGGGTTAATGAATAATGAGTCCCCAACCAACCACCGATCAAGAGCTTGATTACAATCTGAATCGATCTTGTTTATTATACTCACAATGTAGAGTCAAATTTAGGGCGGTTATATATGAATATTTTACAAAGCAAATTAAGGCCCTCATGTAGGGTTAGTTCTTGTAACACATGTTTAAGTACGTTAAACAAGCAAACTTGGCTAGCTTGGTGCAAACTTGGCTAGCTTGGTGCAAACTCAACCTCGCAGTCTTGTTTATTTCTTGCAACTCAAATTAATTGGTTACGATTTACTAGGGAGTAACGAAGATACTGGCAAATGCGTTAATGCAATGTCTCCCTTTTAATTCTCTGTTTTAGTCAGTCACCGATCGACTGCTACTCCTACTCTGCATAAAAATTATAAGAGATCTTTCTTCCTGAACACTTAAACGTTGGGTGGGTTGATCTGTAATTTCATCCTTACTTTAAATCCCAATACACAGAATGAATCAAGAATAAGAGTTTGGTACTTCGCTAAGTCAACGGTTTCGAAATTTTACCCCCTTATGTTAAACCAGCCGACAAAGAGATCTAGTTTGGTGGAAGATTACGGACCTTTTTAAGGAAACAAATGGTGGTTAATTAATTATAGGCTTATAGCTGTGGATAATTGCTTGAGGTCTACGAACACCATCAAACCATTCTTGAATTGTTATATGTATTTGGCCCAGTTTACCAATCATGGCTGCTAATACAAGAATTAGCAACTACAAATCCTTACGATCTCCTTTACTTCATCCCCAAATTGGATTCGATTCTCATAATTACAGTTCTGCATGCAAGCTAGCATGTGCTGGTTATCAGTAATGCAATTATGTTTCCACAGAAAATCGTTGTCCTAATTATTCCTCAGGCGAATTATAACATACAAATCTTACTATATTTGAATATTTGATAGACAAGTAGGGTCATTAGAAAAGTAAAAATGATTAACATGAGATTATTCTAGCTATTGATCTCGTTTGTTTAGATTGCATCTTCTTTGCGGAGTCAACAAGCGAAGACGGATCGGAGTCGTATCCATCATCGTCGATTCTCTTAGTCCCAGTGAGTTATTGTTCTGAAAGTACTAAATGATCGATGCAGCAGCTAGCAACAATTTGGTTTGTTAATTATATTGACCACCACTATAATTGCTCAGAAACCTGAAAAAAGTTGACATTATAATTGTGTCGGATTGTTAATTCCTCAGTTGGACCCAATAATTATCATTCTGTCTCTCAGTTTATGTTCCACACCATTCATCATACAATTCACATGCTATGGGTCATGACATGAGTTTGGGTTCAATAATGTGATTAGTTGTGGAGGGGGGGGGGGTAAATCCAAATGCGTGCCAATAATGAACACCCTGTTTGCTAGTTTTTAGAGTGCATTGCAAACTTGCAAAATTGGACACAGATAGCCCTAATCACTACCTAATTGTTGGCAGATCAATCCCTAATCTAGTTAGGGGCACATATGTTTTTTGACAGTTCGAGTGTATAGCAGTTTGTTAATCATAAATAAGGTTATGCCAAAGTGTTTTCGACTGTTGGATCTCATAGGTATACTCTTAACTGTAAGGTATAGTTTTTTACATCAGATAAGAGAATACAGGGCCCAGTCCTAAAAATTAAGAGGCCTAGTGCGAAAATGTAAATGAGGCCTTACTAATTATGATCTCAATTGAAGAACTAAAAAATAATATTTAGTATAAATAAAAGAAGAAAAGAGTGGAGAGATAAAAACATAACAAAACAAAGAAGGAAAATGCAAAAGGAAAAAAAAATAAAAGAACAAGAAGAAGATAACAGAAAAGGCAAATAAAAAAAAATATAGAGACCTTACTAGAAGAAACATGGAACGAAGAAAGAAAAAATAAAAGAACGGAGAAGAAGATCAAAGAAAAAACATAAAAATAGAAGGGATATTGACCCAGTGCCCAAATTTGGGCCAATATACTCTCAGTCTCCCACTTAGAGTTTTTTACTTTCATTTATCCAATTTAACATTTAATGACAGTTTTGCCCTATCAATTAAATTGAAATCTTCTCAAACTCTGTCTCCTCTCTCTCTCTCTCTCTCTCTCCCTCCCTCCCAGCGCCGTAGTCGAGGCCCAATCTGAGGCCACAGGAATCGCGCCGTTGTTGACACTTAAATCGGTTCGACATCGAGGCTCTCAATCCGTCGTCGTGCAGCACGGTTTCTACTCATACAAAGACTTCGGCACAGTCATCGAGGCACAAATCAGTCCGGCATTGAGGCTCAATCCGCCGACTTGCAGCACAGACTTTGACTTCTACTCCAATGTGCAGCCCAAATTCTGATTCTGGTTTGGACTTCGACTTCGACACTAACATCAGGGCAATAAACTCCAACAGAGATTTCGGTATTGGGTCGGGTCAGGCCTAGATCGAGCATAGGTTCTGGACGGCTAGGCAGAAGCTGTTGTTGGTGTCGGAGTCGAACTAGAGGACCGGGGACTTGAGGAGGAGGTCGAGGAGGGCTATGTGGCCCTAGCGGTCGCCAGAGGCGAGGAGGTCAAGGCCAAGGCTTGGATGGTGGATGGCTTTGATGAGGGTCTTGAGCTCGACGTGGTTGCAAGAGAGAAGGCTTCTTTGATCTAGTTTTATTTCTTCTTCTTCTTGCCCGGGTTGCAGGCTTGGGAGTGGTATGGGAGATTAGGACTTTGTTTACATTTCTTTTTGGGATCAATTACTGGTCCTCAATAGATTAAAATGAGTATTAAAACTAAACTTTTAACATTCTATACAACTATGTTAGTTTTGCTATACAACTATGGGTAAAAAAGTTTTGCAATAGATTAAAATGAGTATCACACCATGTCTTGCTTTAAGTGTTCAAAGAAGGTCACATATAATATAGACAAACAAGCCAGATCCTTTTTCTGGGGTTTGGATATGAGATGTCCGCCATTAGCCTGGGAACAAATTTGTAAACCAAAGTCTTTGGGGGCTTTGGGCATAAGACCCTCTGCTTACTTTAATGACGCAGCTCTTGCTAAATTAGGCTGGAAAATTATTACTAACAAAGATAATTAGTAGGCGCAGATTATAAGACAAAAGTATTTAAGGAACAGCTCATTCTTCTAGGCAAGAAAGAAGCAATCCTACTCATTTGGTTGGAAATGGGTTTTAGATGCTCGAGATCTGATTATGAAATTAATCAGATGGTTACTAGGGAATGGCAAAGTAATAAACTTTTGGACCTTCAACTGGGTATTTGATCACCCGTTGCACATTTATGTTGCTGAGGAAAAGAAGCACCTCATCAATTGGAATGAAACAGTGGAGGACTACATAAGCAATAAAGCTTGGAACAGAGGTAAGCTTTCTCAACTACTGGAATAGCATATTGTGAAACAAATAGTAGGAGTCCCTATTCCTACTTCTGAACAAGAAGATGAGTTCGTATGGGGACCTTCCTCAAATGGGCTCTTCACCATTAAATTAGCTACTTGGCTTCAGCTTAATAACAAGGAAAAGCATAGCCAAATAACCCTCTTAACAAAGATGTGGAAGCTTAATGTTGCACATAAAATAAAAATGTTTGCTTAGCTTCTCCTTAGAGGCAGACTAAAAACAAGAGACAGATTGACCAGGTTTGGTGCAATACAGGATAACTCTTGCCCTTTGTGTAATACGAACAATGAAACAGTAGATCAACTTTTTGGTTATTGCAGCTTTGCTACTGAAGTTTGGAGACTGGCAGGTATGTCCCCCTCCCTAAATTGGAATTATGGTTATTTAAAAGCCCTTCATGAACTTGTGTTTTCTAATTCCTTTGATAATCAACTCTTTGAGAAATTAATTATAATTTGCTGCAAATATGGAAAGTGAGGAATGACACAATCTTCATAAATGCCCAAACAAACCCACGATTTGTGGTGGCGGCTTCTGCTACTGTTCTCTATAGCATACCTAGTCCTAATAAGCAAGCAGGGAGAGACTTATCTCAAACCCAACCCACCACTATTAAGTGGACCTCTCCACCTACTTCTTGTGCTAAGCTAAACTTTGATGCATCTGTGACCAGAACCTCTGCGGCTGGTGGTTTCGTAATCCAAGACAACCAAGGCAAACCCCTGATGGCTGCCACAAAAAATGCAAGTGCCACTACTGTACTGGTAGTTGAGACCGCTGCTCTAAGAGATGGACTACTCTTCCCACGTGACCGAGGGTACACAACAATTGAAGTTGAAGGAGACTCCAAATTAGTCATTGACGCAGTCAACAAACGCATTCAACCCCCTTGGAGGCTACTAAAAATTATTCACGATATCCACGCTATCGCTACTTGCTTTAGATCAGTGAGCTTCAAACACATTTTTAGGGAAGCAAATTTTGTAGAAGATGCTATTGCGAATTTAGGGTATCATGATATAATGAATTCCACTTGGACCATGCAATAGGATTTAGGGTTTAACCAATAGGGTTCCTCCGGAGGCCTCAAGAGCCTTACTGTTTGATAGTGTAAATTGTGGATGCCCTAGAGGCTTCCATCTTTAATTATAGTCCTTTAGTATTAAAAAAAATTGCAATAATATGATTATTAGAGGACAATAATATGTTTATTGGGAGGAAATAATATGATTATTGGGGGCAATAAAATGTTTATTCAGAGGCAATAATATGATTATTGGGGGGCAATAAAATGTTTACTGAGGATCATAATATGATTATTGGGTTTCCAAATAACTGAACATGCAGCTTACGAATATGGTCACTACGTATCTTTATGGTGATCTAGATACAGAATGTAATGAAGATTCTTATGGATTTCATTTACCTAAATCAAGTGGCTCTAGACCACGGAGCGCATTTGCAATGAGGTTGAAATGCTCACTAAAGTGACTACTTGATTGGGAAGGGATATGATGAACTATGCCCATGCATTTCCATGATAAGTTCCAGATTTGTAATTGTCGCGGTTTATGTTGATGAACATAATTTCAACCTTTGAGAGTTAAGGGAAACCACTGAACACCTAAATATGATTATTGGATATTATTAAGGGGCAATAAAATCAAATGCCGGAATCGGGTCACCAGTTGCAGATTCCGGTCACTGGAGTTTGGTGAGGCCTCCAATGACTTATCTCTCTGAGTGACAAAGAAGGAGAGGGCAAAATTGTCCTAAAAATAAATAAAAAGTAATAAAAAATATTTAATTGGTTATTAGGGCAAAAAATATATAATTATTGTGTAAGTGGATAATCTCATAAGATGTTCAGGTAAATGGGGTTAGTGTAGCTCGAATTTGGGTAAATAGATATCCCGGCTACAGGTCACTGGAGTTTGGTGAGGCCTCCAATGACTTATCTCTCTGAGTGACAAAGAATGAGAGGGCAAAATTGTCCTAAAAATAAATAAAAAGTAATAAAAAATATTTAATTGGTTATTAGGGCAAAAAATATATAAATTATTGTGTAAGTGGATAATCTCATAAGATGTTCAGGTAAATGGGGTTAGTGTAGCTCGAATTTGGGTAAATAGATATCCCGGCTACAGGTCACCGGAGTTTGGCGAGGCCTCTAATGACTTCTCTCTCTGAGTGACAAAGAATGAGAGGGCAAAATTGTCCTAAAAATAAATAAAAAGTAATAAAAAATATTTAATTGGTTATTAGGGCAAAATATATATAAATTATTCATATCAAATCAAATTAAATAACTTAAGGTAGACTGGTGGAGTTGCCAACTGAACTAACCAACAATTCCATTCATTTTGACACTCAATTTGTATATATCTACTTCAAAGACATTACGAAATTCAAAGGCCGCCGAAAATCGAAGACCGCAGCTGCACCACATGCACACCCCAGAGCCGCCTCTGGGAGAATATGTGTGATGAAATGACTCAAGAGACTAATGCAAAAATTAGCTATTGACTAGACGAACAAAGCAAGTTGGTTTGCAAGTTTCTTTCTATGTATCAATCAGGAAACTCTATTATGAGGCGTATTACCTTGAGAATTTTCCATTAAACTAATGTATTGGCAATTAAAATCGTGATCATGTTATATAAAGTTCGTCATGTGGTGTGATTTAGGGTTTATGTCAAATAGTAATTTTTTCCACCTAGAAATTAGGAATCAATCGAATTAGACTCAGAATAGCCGTCGGAACTTTTTCCTATAAAGATATCTGTATATAATTACAACGAATAATTTAAGAAGTTACGTACTTGTCAATTGCTGAAATATCAAACAGAAATTATACTTGAAGAGACTTTGCTTGGTGTCGTAATCTCTTTAGTGATGCTTTATTAGAGATTAGATACCGACCAAACACTGTGTGTTAGTATGTACACTCTATGATATAAGACATATAACCATTTCGCTCTATATATTACCTAATCCAATCCTCACTCCTTATCTGTAGGGGAGAATATATACTGCTTGTCGGGCAATTTGGACGGCTGTTACTGTCATCATATTAAATTGCTAATATCTACTTATACCAAAGTGTAGCTATATGTTCTTAGTCAACCTTATATTATAACAAATAAGAATCCCTATCACTGGTACAATTATTAATATTACTAGATGTGGATGGTAGCAAATGGGATTCTATACGGCAACTGATAATAGCCATGAGTTTCATTTCTGAGTCAAATTGATGAAAGAAAAAACTGGGCAGAAATTAATTAAGAAACTAACTAATTTATGTTAGATAAAATGGAGCTCTCAACCATGACGTAGAACCAGAAACCAGCCTATTGCATGCATTTGTTAGCTTAAGGTTGAGGCTTTCAGCTTAAGGTTGAGTACTGTATTTTTCTATTAATTCTTTAGGAACTTGCTTTTGAGTTTGGATTAGAATGATTTGGTTATTTAATTACCTGGAGGTGTATCTATTTCTCTTCTATCTTTGTTTTTTCTCTTTGGTGTGAAAAGTTGACGTATGATTAAGTTTGGATGGACTGTTTGTTTACTTCCAGAAGACTATAAGCTAGCTGTTACATCGAAACAAAATTAAGAAGTTTGCATTAATATTGGGAAATTCTCAACTTTTTTTTTTTTTAGAAGAATTCTCAACTTCTTTCTTCTACGGTTCAAGTTGGCTGTATGGAGTGGTGTTCTCTAAATTTGACTTATCGATGAGACTCTCTTCTTCGCAATTCACAGTGTTTATCTAAATTTGAGGGAAAATTATGGACAAATACTGGTATTAATTTGTATGTGGAATCTTCATTTTCTCGGGTGCTTTTGAATGTTCAAGTACTTATGAGTCCCTTTCAGTAGAATTTTAAAGAAGAAGTGTGTTTGTGTGCGTCATATATAGCTAATTAGCTTTTTTTTCTTTCATGTTTCTTTTCTCCTGTTATTATGGATTTCCTTGGTAATCTTGCAGGTAGAACGAGAAGGAAGTGAAGCTGAATGCTCGTCTTTTCATTTTATCTGACTAAACTTAAAAAAGGAAATAAATAATAAGAGGCTGATCATGAGTAGTCGCCGGCCAGGACATTAAAGCAGGGAATCCAAAAGCATTGCAGTGGTTGCATATATAACACATAATTCAGGTGCTGCAATTGCATATCATGACAGCGTAATTGACTCAAAATATATTCAGATGACAGCCACTTTATAGAGTTAATTACAAGATACTTTTTTTTTTCTTATTTTAAAAAGAGGATCAAAGGGTTTCACTCCTGCCCCCCTGGTGACTCGAACTCATGACTTCGTACATAGGTAGTGGGGTGACTTAATTAGTTCTCTTTTGGGGAGACTACGTACATAATAAATTAACTCTATTTTTATGTAAAATATAACAATTTGATCTCAAGGGCTTTAGACTATTTTCAAGTGACATTATTCCTTCTGTAAATAATCGAATTAATCCAATATTTTGGATGTTTAGCGGAGATAATCATTACATAAACAACTCATACAGCTTATTCCATATAATTTTCCGTTTGAAAGTATATGGCTAAGGGTTGTATGATTTCCAGCAGACATAGAAATGCTTTAGATTGTAATTGGTTGTTGCCTTGTTGGCCAAATCTCCCCTAAATCCAGCACTCATTTTTCTGCTTGACTTTGACCAAACAAGACTCCTCCACAAAGTAGTGAAAGGACTTGTAATAGGCCATAACCTAGTGCCCCTCCACTTTTAATAATTTTTTTTTTTGAAGAGGAAAATAAAATTACAACACAAAGTTTCTAACAATACCAAAACTAAATTGGTCTAAAATGTCATCTCCACTTTTAATAATTACATAGATGTCAATAGTAATTAATTAAATCGAACATAATTTATTAGATTATAGAAATTGCTTCAAGATGACTCGACCATAATCCCTAATCTCACTGGGATATGTTGTTCACAGCAAACGAGGGAAGCAAAAGAGCTTTAGAGGATGGAATATTGAATCATTTGGAAGAAAAGTTAAATTGGAATTAAGCTAGCTAGCAGATGACAAATGCGCCAAGCAACATATATATATATATATCGATCCTTAGTAGTCATTTATGGTTTGTTACGCTAAATTCTCACAAATCCCAAACACAATATTATACATTTAGGTATGAGAAGAAGGAAAGAAGAAAAAAGCAGATCGATTTACTCTACTTTCATAAACCTTGAGCTGCATGCCATGCATATCATTGTGTGTAATTTACGAAATGTTAATATGTGTCATGCATATGTTGAGTTAAAACAATTTCTGACATGCAATCGGATGCAGAGTATAACAGACAAATACAAATAGGTAAATATGGTATAGAGTGAAGATTCGAACTAAAACAACTTATAAAAGAATGCTTAAACTATAATACTATGTCAGCTAAACAATCTATATATGTATCTAAATATCTAATAATGCATGTCAAACTAACAAAATTGTTACTTTTTTTCAGGGTTATTTAGGTTTTGGGTAAGTCACCTCCACATATAATTAGTTGAGTTAGCTAGGTAATTGAAGGGAACACCCGCTCTAGCTATCCTTATTATAATTAAAGTGAGAACACATGAACTTGTATTTATCCTCCACCTCCACACATGAATCTTGAACCTTATCTCTTCCACAACCCAATAACCAAATCATTATAATCATAAGTTCAGTATGTACGGCAATGAAAGTTAATGCCGTCTAGCTAATTCTTGAACTGCAAGTATGAAAGTTAATGCCGTCTAGCTAATTCAATCAACCCTCAACATCCATCAAAGCAGACCACCTAGCTTATAGAGAAGGTTAGGGTGACCCCAGAACCAGGAGGAGACAGTAATTGTTACTTAATTAGACGTGGGAATAATGAATATTACCGACCTTTCTCTTTTGGATTAATTTTTTTTTTTTTTCATTTTTATTTATTTTTGCTGTTGAACTCTGAAGAAGTAATTAGTTCGATCAGTTACCACATATGCACGTAAAGTCGAAGGAGTAGTTGTCCCAGGACCAGGAGGCATAAAGCAACACCCCCATTCCCCACTCTCATTTCCTTTCTTTCTTTGCTCCTTGCTTACACGGAGAGCCTCTGCCCAGTACTACTCGTACCAAGAACGATGGGGTGGAATATCATTCCTCCATTGCCAAGAAAGCCGCTACTCCCTCTAAAGTCCATGAAAGGATTTTTCCTGTCATTTCCATAATCTGTCACCAAAAAGCAGACTAGTCGGATGAATTGTCAAACATTATTAGCCAAAGTTAGGGTTTTGGTCAACATGCATGCAAAGTAAGCAATGCGAGACACAAAATGGGGCATTCTGGTCCAGTACTGAGTAAAGTCTTCTCTACTGTGAGTAATGATATTTCTGGGATTTCAAAAGGTTGATATATAATGAGGCTCCGACCAACCCACGATTAAGAACTTGACTACAATCTGATTCTTGTTTACTGTTATTATTGTAGACTTAGATTTAGGGCAATTTATTTGAATATTTTACAAATCAATTAACGCCATCATGTAGTAGCGTTGGTGTTACACATGTTTTAAGTACATTTTAACAACCAAATTGGCTTGGTGCATATACACTCAACCGTGTCACGTCTATTTATAAAGGCTAAAATACTTTATTAACAAAAATAAACTAATTACGATTTGCAAGGGCGGGAGGAGGAATGAAAATTAGGGAACTATATAGTCCGATCCCCTGGCAAAAGCGTTAAGCAACATCCTCTGCATTGTCTCCTTCAAATTCTCTGACGTAATACTCCTTCTCTGGCTCTCTGCTGACTCTCCATATGCTTTCTTATAAATTATATAATACTTATTTACCATATCTTTCTTTTTTAACAATTATATGTTTGGTTGGTTGAGTGATTAGATCCTTCCTTTAAATCCCTAATGAATCAAGAATAAATTTGATTCTTCTCTACGTCGACCCTTCCTCATCCCTCCATGACTCTATCACCGAAACATCACCAAATAACCAATTTATGTGCTGATCTGTCTCCTCACTTCGAGCTTTTGATTTTGTTGATAAAAGAGAATTATGAAACAAACTTTATTGTTCGTATAAAACTACTCTCTATCTCGCATTATTGTTATAATTTCCTTAGGCATGCAGTCGATTTACCACTATACACCGGCCTACAATACAGTGACTACACTGCACGGCAAACTCAGCCTGTGTGCCACACAACCCAGTACTTCCTGCCTACGTGTATTAGAGTTTGCCACACTCAAGCTATCTAGCTACACCATGCTTTTCAAGTAAGAACCTACCAGAAGTGAGAAGTGAGTCCGTAAAGTAACCAAAATACTATCACAATTCATATCACAAGTTCACAACGAGTGGATAACATGGAAATCCCAGCATTTGATTCAAAATAAAAAGTTGATAACTAACGCTACAATACCAAGTTTGATTTACTGTGGTATAGTTATTTGATATTTTTTACCCATACGATATCAACATGTTTAACCAGCAGCCGACAAAGAGATCTAATTTGGTGGAACATTACGGATCTTTTTAAGGAAACAAACGGTGGTTAAATTATAGCTTTGGAAAATTGTTCGAGGTCTACCAACACCATCAAATCATTCTTGACTTGTTATATACATATTAGGGCGTCAGTAATCATGGCTGCTAATACAAGAATTAGCAACTGCTAATCTTTGTGTTATCCATTACTTGATCCGGCAATCGGATGAGATCCGTAACTATCATAATTCTGCATGCAAGCATGTGCTAGCTACCAGTACTGCAATAATTCCTGCAAAGACATTATTCGAAATTTCGAATTATATCTATCTCTCTATATTAATCGAGAGACAGGTAGGGTCATTAATTAGGAAATTATCAATGTATTTTCTTTGTTTCTTCGATCTTAATCGCGGAGTCGACAAGCAAAGTACTAAATGATCCTCAAATTTTGGTTATGGATCCAGCAGCACCATTTGGTTTGTTCATTATAATGGTCACTACTGTGTCGGATTATTAATTGCTCAGTTGGACCCAAAAATTATCATTCTCTTTCTCAATCAGTGTTCCACACCATTCATCATGCAACTCACATGCTATGGGACATGACGTGAGTTTAGGTTCAATAATGTGATTAGTGGTTGGGGGGAAATCAAAATGCCCATAATGAAAGACCCTGTTTAATAGTTTAGAGCTTGTAAATTGTAAAATTGGGGGCAGCTTCTAACCCAAATCACTGCCTAATCGTTGGCAGCTCAACCCTAAAGTTGAGAACTCTCCTAATCAATAAAAATCCATATATTATCTGAAAGTGTTTGTCATTGTTGAATCCCACTATTGTATATTTTAGTTGTAAGGTATAGTTATAATACGGAGATAATATGTTTGATAAATTGTCTTAAGAGACCAATCGATGAAAGAGCTATTAATGAGAGGATCAAAGTAAGATGGTTTGTGATTGCGAGTTTTTTCATTTAAAAAAGTCGTGAACAGAAGAATATTAGATCCACCAATGAATGCAGACAATCTTTATATAGAGTTTTGCTTTGGAAAAATACTGCATTGATGTTTAAGCTATTGGCACTCAAATCGTACGTAGTGCCATGTTCATGTCATGTGTTGTGTAATGTTTATCATGTGGTATCGATTAGGGTTTATGTAAAATAGTAATCAATTTCACTCAGGTCTGTTAGTTAATTGTACGATCTAATTGTGCATGAAGCTCAGAATCAATCAAATAAGAATGAGGACAGCCAAAAGAATACTAGTTCTTCCAAGAATATCGTAAGGAATAACTAAGAACTTACTTTTCAATTGCCGGAATATATCAAATAGAAATTATGCAAATATAAAGACACTCTTTGGTGATGTTGTATTAGAGATTAGATGCCGACCAAACATCAGGTTTCTGTGCGTATTATGTGGCTCTATGACGCAACATTTTGCTTAATTAATTCTTCTTTATATACCTAATGCAATCCTCTTTCCCTATCTGTAGAGGTAAATATATACGGATTGTCGGCCCATTTGGACGGCCCGTTATTGTCATCGTGTTGATATCAACTTACACTACTAGATATATCCTTTCAGTCAACCTTATATTATAACAAATTAGAATCCCTGGTACTCCAACTATTATTATGATTGTAGAATGCAGATTATAGCGAATGGAGTTATACACGGGAAATGATAATGGCCGTATGTTTTATTTTTGCAAGTTAAATTGATCTCTAGGGAAATTAATTAACAAACTAGTTAGATAAGATGGAGCTTAATTTAAACCATATATGGTGCATGCATTTGTTAGCTTATTGCATATTTATATATTTTATGTGCATGCCATATGTGACATATTTGAGGCTTTCATCTTGAGGTTGAGTGCTATATTTTTCTATTAATTCTTCATAACTTGCTTTTGAGTTTGGATTAGAAAGTCTGCTTATTTAATAAACTTGATGTGTTCATAATTCTGTGTTATTTTTTTAGGTCGTGAAGCTTGAAGTGGGATTAAGAAGTTATTTGCAATGAATGTTTGTGTGTGCTTATTCACTTCTAGAAGCTAGTTGCTACATCAAA
>BDJD01001509.1:71643-120467 GCA_002564525.1 Rosa multiflora
ATTTTTTTTTTTTTAAAAAGTAAATCATTCCAATTAGTTTAATTATTAAACATTTCATGCTGATAAAATATTGACAGAAATTTCAAATTCAACTCTCTACTCTTTCGTCAACCAAAAGAATAACTGAATAAGTAAGGAGGAAGAAGCCCTAACAACTAAACAACTAATTCAACTGTACCCACTTTCATTGATCCAATATTGGCATTTTTCAGCTATATATGTTAAACATCACACAAACGAGATCCTATTTATGACTTTCTAGCTAGCATGCATGTAGCTAGAAATGCCAGGAATGGATAAGCTATGGCGGGTGCTTGTTGGCCAAAGACTCCAAAATTTAGCACTCATTTGCCTGCTTGACTTTGACCAAACGAAGACTCCTCCACAAAGTAAAAAGACTTAATAATAGACCAAACCTAGTGCACCTCTACTTTAATAATTACATGTGAATAATAACTTAATCGAATTGCAACAGAGAATGTGTTATAGTTGTAATACCAATGGCTTCAAGATGACTCCACCATAATAGCTTAACTTAGCTTGCTGCAGCTAGCAGCACGTGTGGTCGCTCACTGGGATTTGGGGCACCCCAAAAAACTCGAAGCATTTGACAAAAGCGTCAAGCAACATCGATCCCTCTCCTTATTAGCCATTTTATGGTTCGTTACGCTAAATTCTCACAAATCCCAACCACAATATATACTTAGGATGAGAAGAAAGAATGACGGGGTTTTACGCGACCTAGCTTCAGCTGCATATGCATATCTATCATTGTTTCCAATTTACGAAAAGCATGCATGGGTTTGCATGTCCTCTGTAATACTACTGATACAACAGTTGCATCCCTCGAGGAGTTCATGAGAACTTTCCAGTTAACAGCTTTGAGATCTATTTTTCGACTATATTTAGATATGCATGAGTGAATAATTATTTTTAAAAAAAATCTTCTAAATTGCTAATCGTAAAGATACCGAACTAGATTAAATCAATGAACGAATTAAATTTGTCAAACCTGAACATTTACTGTTCATAAATGATAAATCACGAGTATGAATGCCTTAATGATTTTCGATTTGATTGAAAATTTGCATATATGATATACTCATGAATATCTAAACATATAACGGTTGATTTGCCTAAATATAATATATAAAAAAATGAATCTCATTCATAACCGTTGATTATAAGTCTTCATAAAGTTCTCATTTTAATGATCTTCATTACAGTCTAATCCGACAAGTATAATAGTATAGGAAAGTTTTGAACTCAATACCTTTTAATTCAAAGCTTGATCTGTGATATACTATGTCAAGCTACTAGAGTATTAAGCTAAAATTTCAACATTGGCACGTCAAGCTACTAAGTGTCTTTCCTAATTAGTTAGCTTTTGGGTATGTAATTCACCGCCCACACCACATGTTTGTTAGATAACGAGAACCCCCCACTTTAGCTATGCTTATTATAAGATGAGAAACATATGAATATGAACTTGTGTGATCTATCCACCAACTCTACACATGAATCTTGAACCTAATCTCTTCCACAACCCAACCAAATCATCATTTCAGTAATACAACAACGAATTTATAGTCAATTCTTGAACTGCAAGGATGAAAGTTAATGCCCTCTAGCTAATTCGATATCGATCCCACATCAAGATTAATCAGACACGTACATGCACCTAGCTTATAGAGAGGGCTAGGGCGACCCCGAGAACCTGGAGGAAACAGTAATTGTTACTTAAATCGTGGGGATAATGACTATTACTGACCTTTTACTTTCGAATTATTGTTTTCTGGTTTTCATTTTTATTTAATTTTGTTGTTGATGAAGTAATTAGTTCAGTTACCACATATACACGTAAAGTCGAAGTTGAATTTTGTCCCAGGACTAGGAGGCATAAAGCAACCCTTGCCCACTCTCCTTTCCTTTCTTTCTTTACCTTGCTCCTTGCTTATACGGCGAACCTTTGCCCAGTTCTAGACTTCTAGTACCACCATCAAGTACCAACACTTGTGGAAATGGACTATTATTCCTGCATTGCCAAGAAAGCCCTTCCTCCCTCAAGCTTCCACAGAGGGATGTTTCTGTCATTTTCTCATTTACAGTATCTGTCCCAGAAAGCAGACTAGTCTGGTGTGGCGTGTAAAATTTTACAGAATCTGCAGCCTCCCCGGTCAAAGCCTGACAGCCTTGACTTCTCGAACATAATATTATCCGGTGACGTGTGATCAACGGCTCAGATTACACGTGCATGGCAAATCCACATGCTAGCTAAGCTAGGGTTTGGTCAACCTTCATGCAAAGTCTGCAATCTGAGCTGAGCTGAATTGTTAACTGGGCAAATTGGTCTTTTTAACTAGTACTAAAGGGAAAGTCGATCTTTTCCAACTGTGGGTAATAATGATAAGCTTAGGGTTTGAATGTTTGATGCATAGTGAGGCCCTGACCAACCCACGATCAAGACCTTGACTACAATCCGGCTCTTGTTTAAATACTTGGCCACACTTATTTGATTCGCAGTAATCTTTATTTTACAATTCAAGGCCATCATGTAGGGTTTAGTGTTACACATGTTTAAGTACATTTAACAAGCAAAATATGCTTGGGGCATACTCAACCGTGGCACAACTGTCACGTGCGAGAAGGCTTGTAAGATTAACCTAATACGATTTACGAGGGATGAATGGAACTAGATCGTCCCCCTCTGGCAATTGGCAAATGCGTTAAGCAACATCCTCTGCAATTCTGCATTCTCCTTCAAATTCTCTGACCTAATACTCCCTGCTCTGCATATGCCTATGTATCACTTTTATATATATTTACCATATCTTTCTTTTCTTACACTTATATGTTGGGTTGGTTGCTTCAGTAATTTGATCCTTTGAATCCCAATGTACGGAATGAGTCAAGAATAAGATTGATTCTTCTCTACGTCAACCATTCCTCATATATCTATTACCCTTATCTTCAAAATCTTGCCAAAGTAACCAAAATATTTGGATGATCTGTCTCCTAGCTAGCTTCGTGCTTTTAGTTTTGTTCATAAAAGAGAAAAAAAGAAACAAACTTTAACTGGGATATTGTCCCTATACTCTCCAAACTTGTTATAATATTCTTTTCTTATGGCGGCCAATTTAGAATTCGTTTTTCTTTTACATCTACACGGTTACACCTGCACTAGTCCACAAGGCAAACTCTGCGAGTGTGCCACAAACCCCAGTACTTCCCTGCCTACGTGTTTTAGAGTTTGCCACAAGCTAGCTACCTCAATATATGATTTCCAACCGACAAGCTACCACATCGAAGTGAGTCACACTAGCCGAAAAAGAAATATCACAACTAATGGATAACATGGAAATCCCAGCATTTTGATTTTGTAGCTAGAAGTTAGTAACTCTACGAAAACCAAGTGGCAAAAACAAATATCTAATTCTTGTCCTCTGAGATGTTTCTATATAACCCACCAACTATATTTCCTATTTCCTCAGATATTATCAGTTTGAATTTTTTTTTTTAATCAAAGTCAGCATTCTTTGGTGGTCCACAAAAAAATTGACAAGAAAGGAAGAGGAAAAAAAAAAATCTGGCATTTCAGCTTAAAGTAACTATACCCTTGTCAAAAATTAAGCCTCATTGTAAACTTTTTTCTTTTTTTAAGAAAAAAGGGTGAAAAAAAATAAAATTGAAGGATTAACTTCCTTTTTTGGTCTGAATTTTTTTTTTTTAAACAAATTTTGGTCTGAACTTTTCTTCTAGTAAGAGCAAGTTCACCCGTTGGGTCACCGAGTCACGTACTATTCACTATTTTTTAATGTATATTTTCATTCTCTGGGTCACGGAGTAAGAGCAAGTTCACCCGTTGGGTCACCGGGTCACTTACAATTCACTATTTTTTAGTGTAAATTTTCATTATTTGGGTCACGAAATATATTGTGTCCGTGACCCCGGGCACGAAATACACTGCGCAGGTTACCATGGTTACCCAAAACACTGTACAGGGTGACCCAGGGCATGAAATACACTGTGCTCGTGACTTAGAGAGTGAAATTAACACTAAAAAGCAGTGAATAGTGAGTGACCTGATGACCCAACGGGTGAACTTGCTTTAAGAGCTTAATACTTTGTTTTGAGTACGTGGCGAGTGAGATACGCGCCAGCAGTTTGGCACCAAGAGCTAAGAGTACGACACGTGTCAAACTCTGAAAGAAGCCGTGCATCAGCTACGGGGAACAAACTCAGCTGTCCCATAACCTCCAACACGAGTGGGTCCCTCCCTAACAGCCTCCCTTTAACAGATTCTGTCCAAGTTTAACAGAAAGGAATGCCTTCCCCCTCGGCCTTTCTCGGAGCCCACCATTAAAACGGGGTCGTTTGGCTCGTTTCCCTCCGCCCCCTGTCATGTACGACTCGATTGCGGAGGAAAATTAGGGTTTATGACTACTGCGACTACGGGGACATGTAGAGCGTAGTCAAATATTAACTGAACAACAACGACATGTGTTTCGAGCATAAAGCATGCAAAACAAAACTCACTGGCCTGCCATTTTAGAATCAAACGAATCTAGAAGAATTGAAAAGTCTCGATTATACTATGCATTAAGTGTTTTTACAGCTTGTTCAAGTTAAATTTCACTTGGTAAGTTCAAATGTAGACATTAGGACGCTGTGCTTCATTAATTGATAGTATGTCATGTTAGTTATTATTTAACATGTAAAAATCTTTGTAATTTAAATAGTTTTATACATTTTGTTAATATAGCATTACTTCCGCACGTCTAATATATCAACTATGTTTTGTATTTAACTCAGCTGTTATTGTAAATTTTTTAGGTCCATACATTTTACGCTGAAGTTAATGATATTTTTTTGATAAGCTAAAGTTAATGATATAAGGGTAGAAGGCAAACAATATATACACATGGAGCATGCACAGTAACCTTATTACTAGTAAGATACATAGTGCAACTGTTAGGCCTCGTGGAATTACACTTGAAATGCACTCCAAGATAAAGTAGCTAGCTAGCTTAACTCGAACCATGAGCCCGAAGGAGTAAAACTTAAATCACCGGATTAATTAGTAGGGCAAACTAATTTGCTACTTCTTCTACTATCCTATTACCGGTAGACAAAGATATTACATGAATACATGATCCTTGACCTTCTTTGCTTTTGTCTTCTGCATGTCTCCAATGCAGTCAATTTTAATTTACTTGCTTGTGAATTAACCTCCTCAACACAGTTAAGTAAAAAGCTTAAACTTTTTATCATTTTTCTGTGATAAGATTAAGAGGAAAAGGGAGAAGTATTCATATTCATTCACTCTTTATCGCCGAAGTGGAAAAGGTATCACACACACACCAGCTGAGAGAGGAGCCTGTGAGAGGCCACTTAACACAGTTCTCCACCTTTGCTTTCAAATCCAGATTACTTTGTATTATCTTAGCTAAAGCGAAGCGAAGCGAAGCATTTCTCAACTCTCACTGCCAGCCCGCCACGTGTCCCTTGGAAGATAGCCCTGATCCAAAACCCAGGGATCGATTGGGAAAAATATATAATATCTCGTACATATCAGAAAAGGACTGAACCTCCTGTTTGTTTTGACGTTGCTGTGCAAATCTGATAGATACTAATTGACTCTTAAGCCAATCATTATACGTGACTAAATTAGGCATAGATTAGATCAAGACATAATCTTATATTATGAAGAATGATGTCGCAAATACCATTCAAGGTAATGGTCCAACATGTGTACTAATCGAATTTGGATTCAAACCAAACAATCATGAAATGCATTCACTAATCACCATAATCATGTAATCGAAATGCATGGATGAATCCATATATTTGTTTGGTTCCGGATAGCTCAA
Source organism: Rosa multiflora (assembly GCA_002564525.1). Lineage (NCBI taxonomy): Eukaryota > Viridiplantae > Streptophyta > Magnoliopsida > Rosales > Rosaceae > Rosa > Rosa multiflora. The sequence continues at coordinate 77,514 of BDJD01001509.1, forward strand.
TTAGATGTGTTAGAAACGACATTAAAAATTAATTAGGATTTTACGGTTTAGGTTTATATCAAAAACCTCATGTAAAAGCTACATATATGTGACAATTAGACATGTAAACTTGCTTATTGATCTTAATGTTTATAAGATAATTAGAATGAGATGAGGATCATATTATTAGTCATGTTATCAGACTTATCATACTTTTTTTTTGTCTACTATCATTTTTTTACCGTGAAATATAATTTCAAATTTCATGAATTTTTCATAGTCTCATAAATTATAGGGAAAATCGTCCAAACAGTGTCTGAACTTTTCCAGACTATTAATTTTCATACCTATACTTTAAAAAACCTCATAATGGTACCTGAAGTTTTGGCCCTGACCCAATTTTCGTACCTAGCAACAGTAAAATAATTAACTGAGTTAACTTTTGAATGATATTTTCATCATTTTACTATTCATCATATCCATCCTCTTCTTCTCCTCCACCGAAACCATCACCAGCACCTCTCTTAGTGGGTTAATTTCTGAGTTTAATTTCAAACGAGATTGGAGGGATTAGATTCATGAATCTGACGATTAGTTTCCAAGTTTTGATTGAATTAATTGTATTGGATTTGAATGTTAATTGGATTCAAAGGAGAATTGTGATTGCAACCGCCGCGTGGTGGAATCATTTTCATGAAATCAAAAGCAATTCGCCATGTAGCTCCTTGAAGCCTTCGAACTCGAAAGAGATCAATAGCCCTTTCCAAACCACCAATCTTTGATGCACCGCTGCAATCATAGTAACCCATCTAGTTCCTACCAGACACCTACTGCAAGACAACAAAGAGTCCAAAAAAAAAAAAAAAAAACTCAGTCAAATATGCAAGCCTAGAAACAAGCCTGCTTAGACTCGAGTCCTACCGGATCTGCCCATCGATCACCATCATCGTCACCCAATATGCTTTGCTAGAAAACTATTTTGGTGATATTGAACCTAGCGCAAAGCGCTCGACTTTAATGGATGGGCCACGAAGCCGGAATCGGAGAGGGAAGGGATCGGCGGGGAGATTATATAAGCCTCGGTGGGGTGTAGATTACCGTTGCTGGGATTGACTCTGAGAGACCAGGTGGAGAAGCCGGTGGTTTTCCAAGCGGAGAGAGCTAGAGAGTCGTAAAGGAGTTGGGAAATGGTGGATTTGGAGATGGGTTTTGGAGGAGGGAGAGAGGTGAAGAGGGAGTAGAGAGGGGAGGGGTGATCGTTGGGTGGTGTGGGGTGGAGGAGAGGGAGGAAAGGTAGCGGCAGAATGGGTTGGGCTGGTTGGCCCAGTCTAGTCTGCGAGGGCCTCTGGCGTAGCAAGTGAAGTGGTGCTTGGTGTCGTTGTGGTACGTGAGGACGTGCGAGGGGTTTTGGTCGAGTTGCGGGTCGGGTTGTTTGGGGGTGGAGAGTGAAGAAAGGGAAGGAGAGGAGGAAGAGAAGGACATGGTTGTGGTGGTGGGGATGGAGGTGGAGGAGAGAGGTTAGAGGGAACAAGAACCTTGTGGGAGGGAGCGATGGCAGTATTCCTTGCATTCGTTTTTGTAGTGGAGAATGGTCCTCTAAGTTGTTGAAGTTCTAGAGCAAGAGAGGTGCTGGTGATGGTTTCAGTGGAGGAGAAGAAGAGGATGGAGATGATGAATAGTAAAATGATGAAAATATCCTTCAAAAGTTAACTCAGTTAATTATTTTACTGGTGGCAGTATTCCTTGCATTCGTTTTTGTAGTGGAGAATGGTCCTCTAAGTTGTTGAAGTTCTAGAGCAAGAGAGGTGCTGGTGATGGTTTCAGTAAAGGAGAAGAAGAGGATGGAGATGATGAATAGTAAAATGATGAAAATATCCTTCAAAAGTTAACTCAGTTAATTATTTTACTGTTGCTAGGTACGAAAATTGGGTCGGGGCCAAAACTTCAGGTACCATTATGAGGTTTTTTAAAGTATAGGTATGAAAATTAATAGTCTGGAAAAGTTCAAACACTATTTAGACGATTTTCCCTAAATTATATGTTTAATATATACATTTATTCTTCTTCAAAGTGCAAACTTCATTATGATTTGTTATTTAGATTGGATTAATTAAATTCCGATTTAGGTACTGATTCCAAATCTAGTTCATACTAGATCGGATATGATGCCATCATTTCAATTAATACATGGCATTCCCTTGTCGTTTTGCACATCTAAAGTCGTATTTTGCTGCTTAATTGAAACGGTGAGGACAAAAAAGAAAACAATGAGCTAGTCGTTTGCAAAATAAGAACGGAATTATGATCATCTTGTTAATTAATATGATACTAATACGATCTATCTCTTCAATATTTGATGCGACAAATATTCTACTGTTGACAAATACATTATTACTGTACACTACATCCATCAAATGCCTTGGAAACTCAGACTGCTCACTAGTGCGATTAAACAACTCCAGAAACAAGGTTAGTCAAGGCCGATTATTCATTTTAAAAGATTGATTAGCTAGCCATTATGAGAGAGAGGGAGGTCCAGAGAGATCAAATAGAGGTGGCAAAGTAAGATACGAGATGCAAAATAATTGAGAAATCATCGAACAAGGACTATGGCTATCCCATCCAAGAGACAAAAAACCACAATAAAATCCGCCGAGAAAAATCTTTGTTTAAAAGACTGAAAGAAAAAGACTTGAACAGAAAAATAGTAGGGCATGCCTGTGACTCCTTCGTGCTTCAAGTTGAAGGCATTGAAATTGTGATTTATATAATCTTTGAGTTAATTACGTTTACGTACAACTCCCATTCTTGTAAGCTAAGGAATCAACTAATCCCGTTCCCAAACGTCAGTTTTTGTAAATCATGCTTATCACCAAGAGCTACAAGCTAGCTTGGTCAACCACTTAAACTATATTAATTAGTACCCACAAACACAAAGCTACCAACTAAACTACAATATCAATGTCAAATCATTTTCCTATTCATGCCGTCCAACAACATAGTGATCGTTTTCCGGGAATTAGTATTTTGTTTAATCGGCTAAATCAGATATAAGAGAACCATACCGGCCAAATACCAAGTTTGAAACTAATAAGGTAGTAGGATATAATTAGTTAATTACTAATTGTCTTTTTTGGGTTGTTTTGTTGGTTAGAAGTCGTCTGTAACTCACTGGTTTGTTTGCAAGAATCTCAACCTAATCTCAGCCATCCCGGAAAATTTGTGTGTTATTTTCTTGTGTATTATAAGCTAATTAGTCAATTAGAGTGTTGTTAGTATGGTAGTTTAACTTAAGTATAAGATATAAGCAAATAATACCCAATCGAACCACTCCTGTTTGTCACGGGCTTAAGTTTGAATGTCATGACAATTATTCGGTAACAACTTTTTGAAGATTTTATCCACGTAATGCATGTGTCAATATGATAGAGGCATATAGGGATAGTCCGTGACCAATGAATGATTTGTTATAGCTGTGTTCGTTGTAGGAAACCAATTATGACTCAAAATATTCCATAATAAAATTATTTACATGGTTGATATCTTGGTTTTCATGATCTCAATTTTAATCAGCATTCCTTATTCAGTGGTCGTAATTGGCCGTTTGCTGATCAAATAATTTAGGGGGGTGAAATTTGCACACCTATATTTGCAAATGGCACACCCCTTCATTTTTTTAATATTATTTCTTTTCACATCTTTTTGTACTTCCTAAAATGCCCTCAAAGTCAGATTTTTTTTTTCTTCCCCTTTTTGGGTCCTCTCTCTCACTCTCCTCATTCTCCAAAACTACGACAATCTTCTCTCTTTATTCTCCATGAAACTCGAATCTCTCCAAGAAAGTCATGCTCAACTCATCATATAATCATTATATCACTTTCGTTCCTCAATATAGAAGTGTATTGGACTGGAGTTTTTGATTTCTGCTTGATAATGTGATGATGAGGATGATACCCCGATATTCGCTACAACATTCCCATCATTTTTTGATTTTCTCTCTGTTCTTTGCAATACAAGAACCATATAGGCTAATTTGTTTCTTGGTCTGAAACAATAGCCAACAAGATCAGAACAATCAGAAGCCCATAACGACGCAGTTTCATCGCACAACATTTCTCTTTGTCTTCTTGGACGACACCATTTTCCATTGCTCCAATCTTGATGAACCCTCAGCTTCAAAACTAGGTAATCAAGCTCTTGCCCAGTAGTCTCGACGAACAGAGACTGATGCCCAGACCCATTTTCCTCTGACGAAATTGTACCGACCCACCACCCATCAAGATCGTAAGCATCGATCCTATCACCCACATGAAACCCAGCATTAGCCTCCCTGATTTCCGGCGGCAGCGGCAGGATCTCCGCAGCCTTGATGGTCTCTTTGAGCGGCACAGAGTCGTTGAATTCCTCCTACAAATCTTCCTCACGGCATCGATTGAAGGCAATTGGGATTTGCTGGAAGCGGCGCCGCTGTAAGGCCCTAAGGGTCGGTACCCCATTTCCTTCTGAAGCCACTCCAGTATGGCCTCCGGCTAAGCCGTAGAGCTCGCTGACGGGCCCTGCATTTTAAAGTCTCGGTCTTTAAGCTTGTTTGTGAGAAATTGAGAGGCTTTGGGATCCCTTCAAAACCCCAATTTGGGTGCATTGGTGAATGGCGTCGTCTGGACTGAAATTGAAACTAGGTTAAGGGGTGGTCAATGCCGGTGTTGAGATGGGTGTAGAGAGAGAAAGGAGTGTTGGTATTTGTGAATTGGGTGAGGTCTTTGTGTGTGTGTGTGTGGAAGATTAGGGTTTTTGGAATTGGGGGAAATTGGAGAGACGGAGCAGATCTGGAAGAAATGGCTGGAGAAGACAGCGAAGAAATATAATGATTGGAGCCTGGGTCTTGGATACGTAGAATTCGCCCAAATCGACGCCGTCTACGCCGCCGTCGGATCCATGGCTATTGAATTTCTTCCAATGCTCTGCAAATGGGTCTCTGTTCTTTAACCTTGCAGCTAGAAACAGGAACCTAGCTTGGGCTTGTACATGGAGAAAGATAGAAGATTGTCGTGGTTTTGGAGAAGGAGGAGAGTGAGAGAGAGGACCCAAAAAGGGAAAGAAAACAAAAATCTGACTTTGAGGGCATTTTAGGAAGTACAGAAATATGTGAAAAGAAATAGTATTAAAAAAAATGAAAGGGTGTGCCATTTGCAAATATGGGTGTGCAAATTTCACCCCCCATAATTTATGCTCAATAACCCTTATATTTACATCAAATAGTGGAAAACAAAACATCTCAACTTAATAATAATTATCTCTACCATTAGATTTACATCCAAGGATGGCTGAACATTATTTTCTTGGTCAATAACTGACCAGGTGAACATTTTTGTTAGCCAGATAGACATCTTTTTAATTGCTTTAAGCTATTAAATTTAATTTATTTAACTCATTGCATCAGAGGATTGTAGCATTGTTCCATATATAAAATCTTAGTTATAATTAATTTTGTCAAAATTCATGTTAATTTCACTAAACTCCTTATCAACTGACTCGCTTAAAGCACAATGCTCTAATTATTGACTCCTCAATCTAATGTAGAACCAAATCTCGCGCGCATGTCTTATCATCAGAAATTAAACCACATAACAGTAGAGATATTTAACCAATACCTAATAAATCAACTCATACGATGCTTCATTTATTTGTTATGTATTAAAAAAGCTCCGGTCACTACTCACTATATGAGTGATATGATTGCATATGATCATTAGCACCTCTAAAAGGTTTCTTTTGAAAAGTAGCACTAGTATGATTAGGTTAGCTTAGTTTCGTTCTCATTAGTAATACGTTGGGAGATTAAGGAAATCGATTAAAAAAAGGACAACATATTACTTTTGATCCTAATTCACGCAAGAACTAATTGATGCAAATGCAGGCGCAGAGAATAGAGGTAAAGGATTCACATTCAGTGATGTAGTTTGGATAATTGGATTGGTGCTTTCGAGTCTGAACTGGGAGTAGCAAAGCGACTCTTGAGCAGTATTGCAAGTTGACTTGCAAGAAATGGAGCACCGAATCGGCTTCGGATATCCATGGACGTACTTGACCCGATTGACATGACCCTCGCTGCGGGCAGGTGGTTGCCAACAACAACACGTCCCCGCCCAACACCACCAAAAACCACAGGGCCCCACCCCCCAAAGGAACGAAAGGAAAGGAGCCCCTAGGGGGACACGTGGGTCCCGCCTGGTGTGACACGAGTGGTCGACGTCGCTCCTTGAGACCCATTTCATTTCCACCTCTCTTACTTACTAAGGATTTTGACTCCACCAGTTCTCGGTGTCGCTCCCCTTTCAACTATGGCACTTTGATATCTCAGCGGCCCAGCTACTCCCTGTTGGTGTCGCCCTTCCTGCTTAGCTTAGTGTTCGTAGCTTCCCTAATTAGTAATTACAATTACTTGATTTACCAAACTTTCTAATTACGTTATTAGACCTAATTCTCCATCCCTAATTCGGGGCCATAGTTACTTCAAAATTGGAATCTCTAGTTCTTATGGCAATTTTTTATTTAGGATTAGTCAAATTTTACAATTCACAAAGTAATGCTCACGATAAAAAAAAAAAAAACAGTTTATATATAGTTGTAAAAATTATATAGGTTTAAAATCCATATAGCTAGTGCAATTTTCATGGCCAACTGAAGCTGCAAGTGAATATTTTATGTTCCCAATTATTTGGGTTAAGTATTATATTTTCCCGATAGATTGGATTGAAGCTAAACTGATAATAATTACATTTTACTTTTTTTTTTTTTGAATCAAATCAAAACGATTTCATTAACTCATGCTAGAACGGTACATTATATACCTTTCCACTGCCTTGATACAGAGGGCAGATAAGAAACAGTGGTATACAGGATAACACCATTCACTACGGACATTTCATGCTCACTTATTAAACTAAGCACAGATAAGAAACAGTAGTATACAGGATAACACCATTCACTACGGACATTTCATGCTCACTTATTAAAGTAAGTCTATCAACTATGAAACAAGCAAAGTAAATAGGCAAGTTCTAAACAAACTAACAAAGGACTAAACTTTCTCCTTGCCCTTCAAACTGGGGCTTGGAGGCCTGGTAAGATAGGCGAAGCAGAGTGCTTGTGCTTCTTCCAACTTTCTTTGCTGTGGACGGCTTCTTGTTTTTGGAGCCAAGAGGCCTTCCTCTTTTCTTCTTAGGTTTAGATTTCACCTCCTGCTTTGCGTCCTTAGGGACCAAAATACTACCTGGAGCCTCAACCATCCCAAGTGATTTGGCAGAGAACTTGGTAGTAAACTCCGGCATTTTCAGCTTCTTGGTAGGCATGTCCAAACATGTTGGAGTTGTAAACAAATCAGGTAGAAGTACCTTCAGTTTCTTCGGGGATGAGTACTGGGAGGTCGACCTGTCCCTTTTGGTGAGCTCTAACTTCTCAACTGACCCATTCTCCATAGGAACCAAAGCAAGAGTGTTATCCCCACTAGAAGAAGACCTGGTGTCTTGAGCACGCAACAAAATTGGTTTGCGTCCAATAGATACGTCTTTAGAGACAAAGAGAGCTCTACTTACAGGAGGCAGAACTGGGGTGTGGAGGCCCAAGAATTTAAAAGTTCCATTTGTGAATCTGCAGGTAGTAAAACCCAAGGAAGGGCTAGGGATTTTCGGCCTTTTTTCCATGACCGCCATGTTCGACCCATGGCACTGCCCGACCATCAGCTGCAGGGCAATGACCATTCTCATGGAAAATTAGGTCACACTCTTTGCATTTGCCCACAAGATTTTCAAAGAAAAAGGAAATTTCAGCTTCCACACCAATATCCAATTTCAAAGTCTTTTTCAGGAAAAAGGGTTTGTCTATGCCATGCAAAACCTGAACCCTAACCTTCCCTGAATTATCAAAGTGTTTCTCATCTAGTTCAATATATTTCCCAGCCACAGAGGCAATGTTCTTGATAGTATGATGTACCTCGTATAATGGTGGGATGTCCGTGATATGAACCCATAAATAGAGAGAATTCAGGTTCACTGTTCGGATTGGCGTCACCCCGTCATACCCACGGAGCACGATAGGAGCATGGTGGAAACACCAAGGTCCTCCCTTTAATACCTTGTTTATGTCACGAAGGAGGTCAAAACTTAGAACAAAGCGGTTGGTCGCTCTCTCTTGGATCTTGAAATCTTTGTCAAGCACCCGTACAAGCTTAAAAAAGTGTTTCAGATCACTCAAGGTTGCAGGTTTGGCTGCCAAAGGATGGGCTAGGAGATAGGATTGCGACTCTCGGTGCTGAGATCCGCCTGCCATTGCCATTATGTCAATCACCTCCCCACCACTAGCTACGGCCAAGGAGGCTGCGAAGGAGGCAGTGACATCATCGATATTCGACATGGTTGGGTTGTGGTTGCAGTGAAAAGGGACGGGGACGTCGTAGGTTGAGGATTAGGGTTTGGGGGCTGCGAAACTAGCAGCTTAGGTTGATTAGGGTTCTAGAGAAGGGGAGATACTTACTTTTTAATTACACTTTACTATGTGCTTGCTAAGATTATTTTTATTTAATTTACAATAAATCATACAGAGAAATTAGGGTTCCATATCGTTTTTGAAATAAATTATTTTTGTGAAAAACAATAGTTACTTGTTAAGACTACAAGCATCATCATAAACAGAAAAATTGATAGTAGAGATAACCTAATCTTGAGAAGATCTTTTGCCAACTTTATAATTTAAACTTAATTAGTTACATGTATCGATATAGTTTCTCATTGACTAAATCTTATATTAATTTTTAGAGAATCATCGTATATAAAATGAACATCGCTAACTGCAAGAAAATAAAACCACGCCTGAGCGATTGGATTAAAAACGAACACAAATTTGACAAGTCTGGTCTAGATTCTAGAATCAATGAGAGTCATAGTTGCATGATTAATGTGACCATTATTTGAATAACTCAACGGAGATGAATTAACCACGAGTTGATTAGTCTCCTTAATCTTAAGTTAACAACCATCAATCTAGACTCTTGCACTTCTTCATTTTTCATACTAATTAACTTCTTACTCGGTGGACTAAGACCATATCCAACCGGGTAATTATCAAGCGAGAAGGAGACTCCGAGCTTCTCGGAACGACCTTGGTTTCGAAACCTAGGTTTCGACTAGTGGCGGCGTTTCTTCCTTTGGGTAAGGCGGCGATCGTGGACGGCGGCGACGTAGGGAGGGATCTCTGCGGCGACCGTGAGTGCGGCGTGGGATTTTTCTCAGACCGTGGTGGAGGGTTTCGGTCCAGGGGGTGAGTGAAGGTTGCCTTCGCGTTTATCGTCTGGGCTGCAGAGGAGGAGTGGGCTAGTTAGATCCAGCGGTAGTGGTTTGGTCTCGCGGTCGCAAGGCTCTGAGTCGGGGTTAGCGCCAAAGATCGTCGCTTGGACTACAACTGCGGTGGTGCAGTGGTGGTTTTGGAGGCGGTTTAGCGGTTGTTTGCGGTTGCTCAGAGGCCGGTTTCGTCTGGGTGACTGGAGCCTGATGAGGTGGTGGGAAGGACGGCCACCTGAGGGCAGGTATGAGGCGGAGGCCGATGGGCATCCGAGGGTTGAGGCAGCTGCTCCTTTTGCTCCTGTTTGGGCTTGGGTTTTCAGACCTGGGCTCAACGTTGGGCTGATGGGCTCTATTTTATGGGCCAATAGGGAGGATGCTTGGCCATCCTCATTAATCACTTAGTGATGGGAGTGGCCCGGCTTAAGAGGTGGACATTATTGGGCATGTTGGGCCGGCATATGGTCCATGACCAATTATTTTCTGATCAAGACTACTACGATTGGCATGTTGGTAATTATCTGGGATAAGATTGACATTTTTTCAAGCGGCTTATGGATAAGGAATTGCTCCTATTTGTTTGCTAGGAAGTGGCTCTCTGTTGGTACCGCAATTGAGCGCCTGACTAATAAGGATGCTAGTCAATGATTTTGCCCTAGAAGACACGGAGTTTCTTTGTTTATAAGTTCGCTAATCTTAGCGAGCTTATCATCGACTTGTAATGAGTCTGTTTTGCTTAGAATATGGTTTCCGGATTTTCTTACCGGCTATCTTATTGTAAGTATAGTTAGACTCTAGCCATTGGCAGTTTGCCGGCTATTGATTTTAATGATATCAATTTATATTAAAAAAAAAAAACTTCTTACTCGGTGCCTTAGTTTAGTAATAATGCTACTACGATTTGAATCATTAATGAATATGGCAAAATGAAAATTTTACTGTGCTCTAAAATAAATTATAACGTGCATCCCTTTGGTTACTATTGAAATATCAAATCCATTGAAGTCTCGTAGCATTTGTGTCGTGTAACCACTGACTACAATTGGATGATGTGTCGGTAAACCATATTATATGTAAGTATGTAACTAATAACTATAATAAGAGATTGGTAAACCATACTCCCAATGCTTGTTCATGCACAAGTGTTTCCGTTTTTTTTTTTTTTTTGTGCCAATGAAAAAGAGGAAAGAAGGGCACATTCGATTATGTGTGAAACACAAACAATTTCAAAAATATAACCAAAGGTAAAAAAAAATTTGCATTTTAGAACCGAATTAAGTTTTTAATGAGTTAGTTCAAAAGTAAAAGCAACTAGTTTGTAGTCCAGTGCATGCTATTTACGATAAGATCGATATCAAGATCAGATCATTTGTTTTAATACAAATGAAAACAAAAATAAAGTTGAAAAGTAATGTGGGTAACCATAATTTTGATAGAGAGCTTAAATGATTATGCTCATGGTTTGAAGTTGAAAGCTTCTTTTCCCCTAAAACTTATCAGTAAATTGACTAAATTCACATGTCTTTTCAAAATATAGTGCTTGAATACAACGTTGTTGGCTTTTTTTCTTGAGCATAAACGTCAAATGGGCGCTACCACCTAGTGGTAGGGTGAGACTAAGTGTCGTCGGATTTACTGTTCGGCGGCAGCATAAGAGGAAAGCTGTGCTAAAGCAGGTAATTATGCTATGTTGTACACGGGGTACATATCGAGTTATCTTTCCGTTATGTCACTGCTATGTTAAAGCAAATAGAGTAGCTATTTGGGCACTCTTTGCTAGTTGATGCTTGTTAGAACTTAGAATACAAGTCTTCTGTAGAGATTTCTGATATTATTTCAGAAAATATTCTAGATGCTTATTGTAATCAGGGGTTTAGGCCCAATGTCCCCCCATGTATTCGACGATTTCATTAATCAAGGCTTGAGGGCAGCCGCACCAGCCCTTTATTCAAAAAAAAAAAAACGTCAACTACATTAATGGAATGAAAATATGTATAATGACATATTCATCACTGATGCAACAAAAATAACCACTAATAAGCAAAAATTATAAAACAAGTTGAAGATGTGGATTCATCCGCATTAATGGAACGGAAATATGTATAATGACTCTTTTTTTATAGGTGGTTCTAGTTGGACCTCTAAATTTGCTATATGGACCTCCATCTTTTTTCAATAATTATTGAATTTTGTCAGCTCATATGAAAAAACAGATAAAGATACAGAGAGAAAGAGAAAGAGAAAAAAAAACTCTTCTTACCTCCCACAACAAACTAACGACATTTTTCTTTTTACTTTCAAAGTATGTTCTCCTTTCAATCTCTCATGCTTGGATGCGAGACGATACATTTGTAGAAATTTTCAAATTGTTATTGTTTTCGATTAAAGTCTCATGTTTTGAAGATGAAATTAGTTAAGTTTGGCCTTTATACTTGTAAGCAAGACTACTCCTTTGTTTCAACTTTAGGAGGGGTAGATGAATGCAACAATAAGAAAAAATACTTGTAATTTCTCAGTTTCTTCTGCTAGTTCCCTTAACTTTTTCATCAAAGCTTATATCTTCAATTCTTCATGGCTTACGACACTCCAAAATGTTGGATTGATTCATAGAACCGGGGGGGTGGGGGGAACCAACATCAAAGAATCTCGCTTTTAGGAAAAACTCTTCTTCGAGTTCGCTCGTTAATACCCGGAAGACTCACGAGTAGCGTTAATACCTGAAACTTGACTTACTTGACCAGTCCAAATCTGCAATTTGGTCAATTCATTGTACTTCTTCTTCTCTTAGTTGAATTAATAGAGATAAAAAAAAAAATAGAACAAAAGATTGTTGAAGAATAAATTTAATTGTTCAATGATATTTTGGTAAAATTAAGGAGGTGCATTTAGCTATCTAAGTATTTAAAAAAGTGAATTAAAGGTCCAATAAATAGAAGATGTCCAAATAGAAAATTTAGAGGTCCAACTAGAATCTCTATTTTTTCATAAGTATAAGCGTCAACTGCATTAATAAAATGAAAATATGCCATTTTAAAACAAGTTAAAAATATGGATTTAAAGTACAATACTCGTATCAGCTGTATCACTTTAACATTGGGTGAAGATATTTGGGTCAACCTAATCCTGCTTTCCCTATTTACTTGAAATGTTTATGAAACATAAAATAGATGAAAACAAAATACTAGGTAATTAAACCGTACCCAGATGGTAATTAGAAAACACGTTTGTCAGGTCATGAGGTGTTCTCTACGAGGCAATTTTGTAAAATTCAAGACGTTACGATCAATGTATACGATTGATTTGTCCTTATGTATAAATGCACGTGTATGAGATAAGCTCGAGCGTTTCATCATTTATTGTAAAACGAACTTGATGCATGATCGATTCCAAACACGTTGTTTTGTTTTTCATGTTAGAGACCACCGTGTCTTAACTCTGATCAATCTACTACACGTGTATGATACAAAAACTTCAACATTTCATTTTTCTTTCGAGATTACATCAAAGGAATTTGAATATTGCAAAAGTGATCGTTCTAAAATTAAATTTCAAAAAAACATACGTCAAGTGAGACGCGTGTACAATTATCAAATTAGATGTTGAATTGTTTGCAACAAGCAATCACTCTTTACATGTGAGGGACAAATCTGTTTCAATTTTTCTTCTTCTTTTTCTTTTCCCAAATATCAGTTGTGGAAAAGGATAATACCAAGTCCACAACAGAAAATTTATTAGTACAAGCTGGTAAAATTAACCACCATGTCAGCAAACTTGAACGATAAGGATGATAACGCAAAAAAAACCAAAAGTTAAATACTAAAAAAGACAAGTAAAAACAAACCAGAGTAACTGAACCAGTGTTTGTGCTGATTCACATGTTTGCCCTTCATTTGGCCCGGTCGTCGACGAGTGCGTATATATATTTTTTTTGAAACGACGAGTGCGTATATTTTGCTACCTGAGTTTGTTGTAAACAATATCGCATCCCGGTACGCACACCGAACGAGTCCCCCACACGCGCCTCGAAACCCGAACAACAAGCTTTGCCAGACGGGGAGTGGCTGGACGACACACGCGAGTGGGCAATATTTGCCAGACGGAAAAATTACCAAATATTAGGTTTGTTACCAGCAACAAATTTAACTGCCTTTGAAGACCAAATTAAGCAGTGTAAAAAAAAAAAAAGGACAGACACCTGAAACCTTCACCAACAGCAGAGAGCATAAAAAAACGAGATGGGTAAGAAAGGGTGAAGTTGGGTTTCAGGGACAACCCTCTCTCTCTCTCTCTACCTCTCATCTCTGATCAGAGAGTCACAGAGAGATTAGAGAGAGAGAGAGAGAGAGAGTGTGTGTGCGCGTTTCGGGTTAGGGTTGTGTTCAAAAGCGTGAAGACAGGGGTGAGGGATTTTGCAGTGCGGGGGAGCTAGAGTGAACGAGAAAAAGCCAAAAGGACAGACGAATGGATCTGGGTCAACTCCGTTTGACCGTAAATTCAAAAGCTGGAGGGATATAGTTGTAATTGCCGAGGGTTTTAGGTTTTTTTTTTCTTTTCTTTCTTCTACAGCAATATATATATTTATTTGTTGTGGAACTTGGAAGCCATTCGGCTGTGTCGTTGCTGTTTGTGGTTTCTTTCAAGCCTGTTGTTCCTTCCCTTCTTTCCTAGCCTCTTAGCTTTTGTCTCTCTGTTACTATATAAGGGCTTCACCCCTCTTTTTCCCTTTCTTTATCTATCTCTGTGGGATACAATAGATAGATAGATAGATAGAGAGAGAGAAACTATGAGAACCAGAGGAGGGGTTTGCTATCCCAGAGTTGTTGAAGATGAGAAGATGAAGAGAGTGACCAAGAAGAGGAAGGTGTGTCTGGCTACCGGAAAAGGAATGGTTTGCCGGAAAAGGACTAAGATGATTCCGGTTGGGCCGGATATGTTCGACGATTTGCCGGACGACCTTGTGCTCTGTATTCTCTCCAAGCTCAGCTCCACTGCCAACTGCCCTTCCGATTTCATCAACGTTCTGATAACGTACGTTCAAGATTCTCTCTTTTCTTGTATTTGTTTATTTCAGTCTGTTTAGTTTGGAGGTTGGTTAGAGAAACGTGGTTTTGGTTTTGGTGGTTTCAAATCTGACGGCACCTGGAATTATTCATCCAACAGATGCAAGAGATTGAACGGATTGGGCCTGCAATCACAAGTACTGTCTAAAGCTTCCCCGAAAACGTTTCCGGTGAAGCCCCATAACTGGTCCGAGTCGGCTCACCGATTCCTCAAGATGTTGGCCGACGCCGGCAACGTCGAGGCTTGCTATACTCTCGGCATGGTCAGTTCACACTCTCTGATTTAAACCCCCAATTTAATTTTTTTTTTAATTTAGCATTATTGACGATGGTTCATTCTCTCCGGCAGATTCGCTTTTACTGCTTGCAAAGCCGAGGCAGCGGCGCGTCTCTGATGGCAAAGGCCGCGATTGGCGGTTACGCGCCGGCGCTTTACTCTCTGGCTGTGATTCAGTTCAATGGGAGCGGCGGCTCCAAGAACGACAAGGACCTCCGTGCCGGAGTTGCTCTGTGCGCGCGTGCTGCCTTTCTCGGCCACATCGACGCTCTCCGGGAGCTGGGGCACTGCCTCCAAGACGGCTACGGCGTCCGGCAGAACATCACGGAGGGAAGACGGTTCCTGGTCCAGGCCAACGCGCGTGAACTCGCGTTGGTTCTGGCATCTGCTGCGGCTTCTGGAATCCCCATGCGGCAGTTGCTGACGTGGACGCCTCTCCCGCATCCTCATCCCCACCCTCATCCTCAGTTGCGTCACCTGACCGGGTCGGGTTGCCCGCTGCTCAGCGACTTCGGGTGCAACGTGCCCGCTCCGGAGGTCCACCCGGCGAACCGGTTCTTGGGAGATTGGTTCGCGGGCCGGGCCGACGGTCTGCCCGGACCGGGTCTGAGGCTGTGCTCGCACGTGGGGTGTGGGAGGCCCGAGACTAGGAGACACGAGTTCCGTCGGTGTTCGGTGTGCGGGGCAGTGAACTACTGCTCACGCGCCTGCCAGGCGCTTGACTGGAAACTGCGGCACAAGGCCGAGTGCGCCGCCGTGGAGAGGTGGGTGGATGAGGACGGAGAAGGCGCGGAGGGTGAGGGAGCCGTTAACGAGGGCGATGACGTCATGGAAGAGAGTTAAAAAAGCACCGTAACGGTGCGGTTACGGTAACGGCTCACAATGTGAGAGAGTTATGATGAGAGACCAGAAGAAAAAGGAAACGGAAACGGAAAAAGAAAAAAGAGGACATGAAAGGAAACGAGGCCGTTTTGGTGGAAACCGATATGAAAATTACTTAGGGCCGTTGGAGAGGGGTGTGGAGGTTTTGTTCACCCTTTTGGGGGAAGCAATGGGCTTTTTTCTTTTTTCTTTTTCTTTCTTTCTCTTTTTTCCTTTTGTTCCTTTTTTGTACTATAGAGCAAGTTTAGCCTTAATTTCGGTTAAAAAAAAAGAGTACTGTGGTTTATTAAAATTCAAATTTTCTTTCTCTGTTCTTAATGCCAGAAATGTCTATTTGGTCATTTTGGCTTTGGGAATGTTTAATTTCGTAGGCGTCCCATTTCCAAAAATCATGAAATTTCTCATCTCCATATAGATATAGCTGAAGTTACTCATTACAGAAACCCGATTTCGAATTCTGATGTGGATGAATGTAGCTACCCTATAAATGTAATTTATGGCAGAGAAATTGGCTTCACTTTTAGGTAAAGAAAGTTATTATTGTTGCTTATCTTGGATGCCAAAGAAAGAAAATTAGGTTCGAAATTCGAATTTTACAGCTCATGGAGTAATAACTTTTCAAGCACAAAATTCCGATACCAATTCAGTATTTTGCACACGGGAAATTAAGTAGCTGCCTTCTTCCTCTGGTATGAGCTTTTGTCTCTGGCTTTTAGGTGGTCAAAAAGGGTCAGAGTGCGCAGAAAGTGTTTGACCAAATGCCTGAGGAAACCCAAAAAAAAAGAAAAAGGGCATGGAAATTTTGTAGACGTGGGATTTGGGAAAAGAGAGAAGATGTGCAAATTGCATAGTGGTGGGTGTAGATCATAGAGGAGCCTTTAAATTGTGTTCACAAGCTCGAATTCAAGTGGGTGAGAAATAAAAACAGAATCTCTCCCCTATTGGGAGCGCACTTGTTGAACCTCTTTTTTCCCTTTTTCTTTAGGCCAAAATCATAGCCATTGTTCTTATTATTCAACTGCATTGTGCACTATTTGGTAGTTAAGTGGTGGACCAAGTTCCATGATATTAGTTGGAATTGATTTGCTTTGAAACTTTAGCAGAAATAACCGCTTCTGGTTCAGGAGTTTAACATTATAGAACACTCCGATGTATTTATTGTGGTTTAGAAACGAAGTGAAGTGAAGCCTAAAAAGCTCTAAATACAGAGAAAGCTAAGCTAACCAACACCCTTTAATTGTAAGTCAGTAGTCACATGGCAAAGTCATGGTGAGCTGAAAAATGGTTGCTGGGTACTAAAGAATTGCAGGTGAAAGACCAAAGGGCATAGACCCTTTTACCCAGTTTCAGCTGTTGTGCTTTGAAATTTGCAAGCAAGCTCAGGAGCTAGCTTTATCAAGTCTGTCGTTAGGTCTTAAGCCCAAGTACAAAAATGGTGATGCATCACTGCCCCAGCAAGCCTTTGTCTTAGTCTCCGAATACGAAACCGATCTGATCAAATATTCTGCTGAAACGAAAACAAAGAAGAAAACAGAAGCTTTTGTCACTGACCCTTTTGTCTCAATGGATGATACATAAACGTCACTCTGCTTTTATTAGTAAGTTGATATCTGAGTTTTTGTTCAAGAACCTAACAGTTTCTTCAAAAGAATGGGCGCCCATTTAAATTATTTAATGCATGTATGGATTAGCTGTAAACTGACGTGTTCTATAGGACTTTTGCTTTTATTAGTAAGTTGATATCTGAGTTTTTGTTCAAGAACCTAACAGCTTCTTCAAAAGAATGGGCGCCCATTTAAATTATTTAATGCATGTATGGATTAGCTGTAAACTGACGTGTTCTATAGGACTTTCAAGTATTGAAATTCCGGATATGTGAGTCATTTAATTAAATTAATGTGTAAAACATAATGCAGATATTGACTAATCTAACGGCTCACTCAAACTCAATTTTACACTCGAACAAGAGAATGTACAGGATGTTTAATGTGTAGTAAGAAGAAAAACCCCAAAAGTGGGTTCTTGGTGTATGATACTAGGGACGCTTAACCTCGAATTCTCGAAGTGCTTGGTTTGAATTGGGAATGGACAGCTGTGCTACAGCAGCAAACAACAACAACTTGCTAACTAGCTCTTGGTTTTTTCTTGTGAACTATAGGTTACGTATAGTGCCACTAAAGGTTGAAACTTTGATAATCGGATTTGATAGAGGTAAACACCAAATTGTGGACTAATTATTCATAAAGGTGGATGGGTTAACGTGTGTGTTTTAGTACTTCAACAAGCTCAGGGTGACCATTCAAATGGAGAAATGTAGCCATACAAATTCACATTATAGACCATATATAGTGGTAAGTTAGATAGGAGGGTAAACGGGTAGATATGAGTGATCATTATGCACTTGTATTCCAAAAGAAAAATAGGATATTAGTCTAGTTTGGAATACACATGCTATACACGTGGTTTTAAAAGTTTGTTTTTTCCCCTATAATTAACGTATTTTTTCTGGATTTGAGTTTGTAATACACATAACACACACGTGATTTTAAAAGTTTTTTTCCCTATAACTAATGTATTTTTGCTCAGTACCATTTGATCTAGTGGCATAAGTCTCCTTATTGTAAGTGGGAGGATTGTTGATATGATAAAAAAAAAAACAGTTTTCCGGATTTGCGACACTTGTTTTTGCATAGTTGCATAAAATGAAAACTGTATATATTGACATTTGATAGAAATCACTTATGATTAACGCTGCTTCTTGCGGCTGACACACACTATGAGTTTTACTAATAATCCTAGTTCAAACTAGAATCAGATTAAATTTTCATAAAAAGAGAGATCGAGTGATCGACCAAGACCACTAGAAAAGTTTCTAGTAATGTATAATGTCACAACTACATATTTATGCTGTAAGCCCAAATCTTGCAACTTTCTTAACTAAATACTCATAAAAATTGCTTGACTATGGGCCAGATGGCCCAACCCATCTCAATAGGCCCAAAAGAAGACGACGAAGTAAAAAGATGAAGGAAAAGAACAATGTTCATATCAGTGCTTTGACCCCAAAAAATCGTTGCCACACAGAGAGCTGCGAACGGTGTAATCAAGTAACAGGTACACCTCTACCTAAATTTAGTTGTTTGGTTTCGATTTCATTTGGTTTCAATCGCAGCTTAGATCGAGTTTGAATCAATCCATAGATGTGCTCTATAACTTTCCGTTTCGCAAGTATTGGAGCACTTTGATTTGCCTATAAATTTTAGAAGCAGTATGAAAATTTAACAGTGTATCGAAATGTTTGTTTGGACTTTTTGAATGGGTTAATTCCTAATGGAATCTAGAAGCTGTCAATTTTTCTATTGTTTGAATAAATTAGGGCTGCGGAAATGTTGAAGAGGACAAGAAAGTCTGAAATTTTCAGTGCAGACGTAAGTATATGAAATTCGAATAGAATCGAATGGCGGAATGGTTTTTGTATGAGTAGATTGAGTTGTGTAAATTACGGATGTGAAAAATGGAGGGCAACAAATTTGAAAATTCTCAGTGTATGGTCGGTCACATATGAATTGAGGTGGTTTTGTGTGATAAATTTGAATAGTATAAACTAGGGCTTGAGAAACACTGACCTGATCTAGGGTTTTGGGTTTGCGTTCTTCAGGGAAAGAGAGAGAGGTAGTGCAAGATGGGGTTTATAATGGAGTTTGCTGAGAATCTGGTGCTGAGGCTAATGGAGGACCCTAAGGAGCGAGATAGGAAATTTAGGGAGCACGTGTATGCGGTGAAGGATCGATGTGAGAAGACAAAAGAGATGTGGGCCTTACCTCTCCGGCCTTATGGGTTTTGGACATTTGACCGACACAATTCGCAGATGAAATGGGACGCCCAGATTAGTCAGGTTGAAGGCAGGAGGGACCCCTATGATGACCTTCTCCAGCACAGCCGCGACACTGACATTGGCAAATCTAAATGAGTGCTACAAGGTTTGTTTTACAGTTTCAGGTCATTGTTTCAGGTCGTACGGTTGCTTAGGTAGAAACTTTTGCAATGTTGTGAATTGCCTCCGAGAGTATCTATTGTCTTCGAAGTTTATTTATCAAAGGCACAGTAGATGCTAAAGCATGTGCTTCAGCAGAGTTTCATGTTCTCTGTTTACTCCAGTAGATAGGCCATATACATGTTTCTAGAAAATGCTTCCTATGAACTTCTTAGGAGACTTTAATATTAGCATTGCAGTTTGTGATATAAGCTCCTTGTGGTTATGATTGTTTATTTGTTTTGAGTATCTAGTTCATCATTGTAAGTGTTGTTGGTCAAACCCTTTTAAATCAAGTCATGGTTTATAGTTTGAATCCTACTGAAAAGGTCCTGATTCTTTGCCTAGGTAGGGAAAAATGCTAAATTGAATCTTTTCATAGTGTAACCAGTTGCATTGGTTTGTGCAAATGCATGCTTTACATTGATGCTAGAGCAGCTAAACTGCTTAGCATTTTTCGGGTACTTAGAGAAACTGTCAGTTTCAGTTCTCTTGCATCCTTTATAGTGGACCGAAAATCACTTCTGCATAGGGGAAATGGTATCTCAAAATAAAAGTACACTTTGAATCTGAGATTACTTGTCCTTTGTTTCTGGAAAATCACTTCTGCACTGAGTTTGGGGAAATGGTATCTCAAAATAAAAGTACACTTTGAATCTGAGATTACTTGTCCTTTGTTTTTAGATAACCTCTTCTCTGCAACTCATAGTTTTGTTTCCTTGTTGCAGCGGAGCTCTCTAAATTGCGTTGCAGAAATGTTGTTTGGTGTTAGATGCTTTTATCAAGACTGGTCTCTGCTTGTTAATAAGAGTCCATGTCACTGTTGTGTTGTGGAAGAATTTTATCCTTTCGATGTGTGAATCCTACAAGCTTTATGTTCTCATACTATCTAGACATCTCATTGATTCTAGTTTTTGCTTACGCAGACAATACAAAATAAAGGCTTAAAGTAGGAGTTGGTCACTCACTGCTGTTTATCTTCGTGTTTGGATGGGAGAGTTGGAAATAATTCTCTCTCTTGGAAAATTGGAAATAATCACAACCAAATTGTTAATCTACAAATTGGCACTACGTTTTTGGTTTACATACTGAAAAACGATAATAGGCAAGTCTAGCAATAGTCATTTACTTAATCGCTAGCCTTGTAGTGGTCATTCTAAAAGAGCCAAGTAGCTAATCCAACCCTATATGCCCCTATATGAGATATCATGAAACCAGAAACCTAGGAGCAGCAAAAGTAAATTGAACCAGCCGAAGACCTGGGATTTAGGTAATGGTGTTTATGCTCAACATGCATAGCTGCCTCTCCTATCTTCTCTGCCTCGCCCTATTAAGTGCTGTTGATATCTGATCGATCGGAACCAAAGGTAAATATCCAAAGATAGTGTAACCCTTCAGGTTCAAGTCTCTTACCACCTTGTTGTATTTCCGGGACAAGTAAGCAGCAGCTGGTGTAGAGAAGGCTACCACTGTGTGTATGGGAGGACACTGGTACCCGAGTCCAACCCAAAACTTCATGGATCGGTTGAAGACAAGCAGCTTATATTCTGTAGCTGCAGAATGAATAGCTGTGTGTAGACCGCCAGCCTGAGCCTCGTTCACAAATTCTCGGGTCTTTTTCAATGCTTTCTGGATAGAACCTAGCGTTAGGTACACCACCTGCTTAGCCAAAGGAGGAGCATGCTTATCAAACTTGTCAGCTGCTTCATCAATCTGCGAAGATCAATGAAAAACAAGTTCAGCTATATTTTGTCGATACCATACAAATTCTTACTCGTAGGAGATCAATAAGGCATTGATCCAATAGGACATCATTGAATGTAAGGAATGGAGAAGGGCATATATACAAAACACATGACTAGCATCAGGAACTCATTTCAATCATACAACTATGGTTTATTAAACTAGCATTTGCTAAGCACCTCTTTCTTTCAAAACACTATTAATGAAAACAGGAAAAGAATAGATGGATTACGAACGTTAAATTCCATGAGAATCTGGCAATCTAGCTCTTATTTATCCAGCACCAGCCATAAAAGTCCTTGCATGAATTTTCTGGTCTCATTACTATGGATTTCACGTGTAGTAAAGTAAACCAGCATCATAAGCGAAAGCACAAAGTAATCAAACTCACTCTTACTATCTACAAACCAAATAACACAACTACCATCTCCAAAATTTGTTTACAAACGAAATTCAATATCCCGAATTTACTTTTTAATTCTGCATAATCCAGGTCTAATTTTATATCCAACAAGCATGTCATTTCCTACAGGCTACAACAAAACAACCATTCAATCTAAACTGGCAGATTGAGCAAGGGCAACAAGTAGAGGAAGCTGAAATATGTACTACCGGTAAAATATGAAACTAGTTACTGATTAGCATTCTCATATAGCAGCATTCACATCAGGTCCAGCAAAATACAATCCACCGCTGGTTTTAGTTTTGTTCAAAGCATGGAGAAGTGTGAAAAGCTAACAGTGTAATTAATTCATTCCAAAAAAACCTAGTCGCGACAATCTAATGAATTCGAGAAACTTCTGATTCCAAATAATTTATATTTCTTCTGTTGCTATTAAGAAGGGATAAGAGTGATTTACCTTCGTGTCGAGTAAAGCAAAGAAATCATCAGGCACTCCCTTGAATCTCTGGTAGACTGGACCAACAATAGTGATCATAGCAACCTCCACAGTCCACACAGTCGATCTCAGAGGCCCCAAGTTCTTCTTCGCGAACTCGTACAGATTCAGCACAAACATCATCATGTAAATCACTGCCATCCTCAAAACCCTCAGGCGCTTCAACTCCTTCTGCAACAAAATTCAGCCAAAGAAAGAGAATCAAAACACACCGTTTCAGATATAGAACAATGAAAGTATGAAACTCAACCATAATAAATTTCTGGAAGCACATTTTTCAGAGACAAAAAATCAAACAGTTCATCTGCAATTTTGGAAAAGGCTACATTACTAGACTCACCTTACCTCTGCTTGCGTCAGTGTTCATAGGCTTCTTTCCCCAGCGATCTCGTTCATTCTCATCACTGATCCCACGCACACTAGTCTGATTCGAGTCTCCTCCGAGCAAGTTATGAAGATCCACAACTCTCTTATACTGCATAATCGGAAGTGGATGATGCATTGCCAGACACAGAAAACGAAAATTTCACTACTCCGAGTCTACAATATTCTGTTCCCGATCGTCACATTTCATCAAAAGAGAGAACAAAACCGAAGCACCGTGCGCGAATTTGTGTGATAACTGAACCAAAACGACTCCGATTCACACAGATGAACTGGAAATTTCAAAGCAAGTACCAAAACAAACATCGATTCTATACGACTACGATTACAAAAGCGATCGTCGATCATTACCTGAAGAAGCGCGTCCGGCTCGGTGATCTCAGCTTCGTTCGATTTCTCTGCAATAACCTGAGGAAAGTGAAGAAGATGATGCAGTGAGATTAACGGAGAGGAAAGATCAGGAGGAAGCAGGTATGAAGGTTTTCTCACAGAGCTTCTCCGAAGCTTACCATTGTTTCAACCAAAGGTTGAGAATCTGAGAGAGAGAGAGAGAGAGGTGTTGGTTTTGCCTCGGAGAGAGTGCCCTAGCAGAAATTGAAATGAGAGAAGTGAGCAATGTGGCGGGAGGCGACTGTGAAATTTAACCGCGGTTAAAAAGTTGTTTGCTTACTGATCACGCGAAATGCGTTCAGGGATTCTGTGCCCTACATCTGTCATTCTGTCCTAGCATATAACAAACAAAAACCTTTCTTCTCATACAATTTTTGTGTTCATTTCTCTAGTTTGTAAATTGCCATTTTTATCACAATTCTCAGTATAGTCGGGTGATGGATTACCAAGCTCACCTTAACCATTGTCAAAAAAAAAACAACAACAACACTTTTTTTTTTTTGGTTACAAGAAACAACACACTTTAACCAGAGAGCAACTAATTTACTCGATATGAAGCCATGATTTTAATCGGAAGGCAATTTACGTACAGTGATGGTCAATCACAGGTCAATTTCAGAGCGAGGCAAGTCCAGCAACCATGAAACCGGTCCGGAGTTAAGATTGCAGCTCAACTTCACACATTGTATACAGAGTCACAGAATTTTTATCACCTGTGATTTTTACAGGTTATAAAAATCCAAGTTCTTCATCAACTCTCAGGTCTTTCCATCTCCAATTACAAAGAAGCGGTTGACAATTTATGCGGAGGCACAGTAAGATTTAATGAATGGACACTTCTCAGAATGTAACAAACCATAAAATGGTTCCTTTTGGTTTAAAAAAAGGACTGAAGCAAAGCTACAATCCGAAATGATAACGAACACATCTTTTCATCATCTAAACATGAAACTATGAATGAACAAAGGACCAAAAGATTTGACGTATTTAGAATAGCAAAACAGATTGGCTACACCATTGACATCCATTCACAAACTGAAAATAGAATAAGAGGGTCTAGAAGTCATTTACATAGTAGCTAGCTAATCAGCATTCCTTCAAACTCACCCTATAACAACTAGATTCCATAAGACCATTCAAACTAAGAGCATAGAAAGAAATTTAAACAAGCAGCAACTCCTTCACTCAGTCGGAATCAGAATCAGATTTATGCTCAACATGCACAGCTGCATCTCCCTTCTTCCCAGCCTTACCCTGCTCAACTGCTTTGGAAATATCATCAACCGGAACCAAGGGCAAATAACCGAAGATGGTATATCCCTTCACGGTCAAGTCCCTTATGGTGTGGTTGTATTTCTCGGACAAGTGAGCAGCTGTTGGTGCAGCCTTCTCTGCCACTTTGTGGATTGGATGGTACTGGTCAAGTACAACCCACAGCTTCACAGATTGGTTAAATACAAGCTGCTTAGATTCTGTAGCTGCATAATGAATGGCTGAGCGAGGACCCCCAGTTTGAGCCTCCTTCACAAATTTTTGGCCCTTCTCCAAAGTCGTCTGGATCAAACTGTGACCTTGGCTTGCAACCTGCTTAGCCAAAGGAGGAGCATGCTTGTTAAACTTGCCCGTGGCTTCATCTACCTGTCGAAAAGAATGTACAAATGTCAATACCATACCCATAAAGATCTATCAAAATTGAAACTTCACTAGCATTTAGTGCTTATTTGTTCCATAACTGAAGAACATATAACCTGTAACTTCTTAAACCAGCATCATGAAATACTCAAAAGCCTCTCAAGAATAAATGGAACCAGAAGCATCAATAACAAATACAATGAACATTTGGCAACCTAGCTATATTTTTAGGCCTACCAAACATCAGGGTACACAACAAGACTGGGAAACAACAGAATTATAAGTAAAACCACCTCCTAAGAAGTAGCACGAGGGCAAAGAAACAGAACTTGCATCAGAAACTCAACAACATATAAACTATGACTTGTTAAACCAGTATCCTTAAGTGCTTATTTTTTTCATACTGTTAAGATTAAAAAAAATAAATAAAAAAAATCATGGTATCAGCATTAACCATGAAATTTGGCAAACTAGCTCTTGTATCCAGCAACAAGCATAAATGTAAAACTACGCCCACTTCTTGAATTATTTTGAACCTAAAGAGTATTCCTTAGGCCTAGTAAGGATCAGGGTACAAACCAAGATCCATAAAGCAACATTACAATACCACCATCACAAGCAAAAGCACAACTACTATCCAAACTAACAGCTAAAATCCAAAGTCCCAAGTAACACCACATTTAAGTAAAACCCCACCACAAGCAAAAGCAATCTCAAGTAAGCATCAGAAGAACACCGACTTCAACACCTATAAACCAAACAAACCATATCATTTCCAGATTCTCTGGAAGACTATAATTTAGCACTTTACCGTACTTTGACCACCCGATTCAATCATGCATCCTACTTCGCAATTGCCCACAATCCAATTTAAGTAAATTAAGCAGAAACGGCAGCAAGTAAAGAATATTATTAAACCTCATCACCAATCCTAGACATTTTGATTCACCAAATTCATATCTCCCTTAAGTCACCGATTCGATTACCACAATGACAATAAAAATTTCTAAAAAAAAAGCACTTAAACAAATTTAACAGCAATATTCCAGATCAAGAAAAAGCTCTCTCTAATTCCACAAAATGATAAACTACCTTGGTGTCAAGAAAAGCAAGAAGATCATCAGGCACGCCCTTGAACTTCTCATAGACTGGACCAACGACGGTGGTGACAGCACCCTCCACAGTCCCAACCGTCGATCTCAGAGGCCCAGAGTTCTGCTTCGCATACTCGTACAGATTCGAAACGCACACCAGCGTCTGAATTGCCGCGATCCTCACAAACCCTAGGTGCTTCAGCGCCTTCTCGTTCCCAACCTTGCCCTCCAAATCCTTCTGCAGCAAAAATCAAGAAGAAACCGAAAGGTTGCTTCAGATCCAAGCAAAGAATCACAGAGATACATATATAAAAAAAATCCAAGAAAAAACTCAAAGATTTATGAGATTAAAGAAATCTATTACCTTCTCGATGGTAGCCATTTGCGTTTCTGTAGTTTTGTTTCGGCTTCAAGCTCTCTCGGAAAGTCGCAACTGAAAAAAAATATAGCAAATGGGTTTTGGGCGCAGGGCTTAGTTTTCTAGTGGCGAAGCTTCTAGAGAATCTCACGCGTTCGTGTGATCTGACGGTGGGTTGTGGAATCAGATTTGTTTCGCTGCGACCCGCATTACGTCAGCTGTTAGAATCACGGGTGGCGGGTAGCGGGTTCGTGGGCCCATTAAATTCATGTGGTGCCTAATGTCGACGTTTCGAGAACGACACGTTGGGAATTGTTATTGGCAGATTCCCGAGCGGGACTCAAAATACGACATAAATAGGAGGCGAATATTGTTGGGTGCAGCTTTCAAATCAATCCCAAACCGAAGTAATCTCTAGTTGTTAAGAACAATCTATGGGCAAGCAGCAGGCTAAGTAATTATGACCAAGTATTAAACTTTAATATATTAAGCAACTTTTGTAAGCTTAGATTATCATGATCAAATCGAGAATGTATGATATTTTAGTTTACTAACTTCACTAGATTGTCAGACCAAAAAATAAAAAACCTCCACTAGATTGATATGGTGGGTCAACCACACATGATTTAAGGCCATTTCCTTACTCCGTAGCTTCCAACTAGCACCTAAGACCCAACTTCTTTTTGTACCATTGACAAATGCTCATGTCCTTTAATGCCTATATATTGACGACATAGACAAAAGGCTACCAGTGCCCCATTAGACATCCATTACATCTCTGTACTTCAAGTGTCTATAACATGTTTGCTTAACTATGGTTATGACAGGACTTTCCTACTTGAAACGGGACAGCTATAGATTATGACATTAGTGCAGTAAAATGCTGAGAATCTTCAGACAGCTTGAGATCTCTGGCGCTTTGCGTACTGAAGAATAGGCTCCTTCACCTACAGAAGAGGGAAACAAAGCATTGTCAGTTTGTCACTAGGCATTGTGATGGTGAACCACAAGTAATTACAGCAAGAAATGGAGTATAGGTCATATTCGTACTGTGCTTGTTTTCCTGGAACGTTTGCCTTGGGTGGAAATACTACTACAGACCACTCTCTCCCCATCGTCACTGTGATTTGTGTTGCCATTGGCTCTAATATCATCATTGCCAGGTGCAAAGCTCTCTCTTGAAATTACTGGCTGCACGGTTTGTAGAGAAAATTGTGTTTATCAACAGTTCAGTTGAAAGAAAAAATAAGCATGAAATGAGTGTAGAGATTTGAGTACTAGACTCATACAGTCTTACCTGAGCCCTGCTTGTGGGAGTGTTTCCCTGCTCCTTTGTCTTTGAAGTAGTCTGCTCACTCCTGTTTGGACTACATTCCTGTGAATTAGGCCTTATTCTCATGCGTGTGAGATCTGATCCAATTGAGCGGAGCACACCACATGTGGATGTGTCTCTGTAGTTGCTTCCTGTTAACAAAAGCATTTTGTAGATGTAAGTGCAAAACTGCTAATGTAAAGGAATAACCAGTATAGGCTTAAAATCAGCTTAATGCATAAGAAATTGGGGCTCTCTTACCCATTGGATGAATGTCTTGATGATTGGACTTGCTTGGTGGTTCAACGTTGTCAACATCCTGTCCGAGTAAAATGTCAGAAAGATAGTAGTGTATAATGGAAAATATCGGTAGACATGTTTAACAGAATTACCATTGCATCAAAATTCAAAGCTTTATGGACTTCAATAAGTTTCTTCTCAGTAACATCAGAATGAATCACACGGTTTCCTGGGTTTACAAGTAAATGATGAAAGAAAGTTGGACATAATTCGATCGAGCTTAAGTAAGATGAGTACAAACTTTTTTCAACTGGATGAAACTGCACAAGTTACTCACCTAGCCTTCGGTTGCCTTTGGCTTCAACAAAACCTTCTTGTGCCATCTTATCAATCATCTTCCGCACTGTACTCTGATTTGCTTCTCCTCCAAGCTTGTTCTGAAGCTTTGCGACTGACACATACTGCATAGGAAGAGCATGACACAGCGCCTGCAGTAGAAAATTAAACCCCAGTGAAAATATTGCACCAATGTATATAATGTATATATGATATTTGTCATTCAACAGAGACTATTCAATCTTATACATCAGACTGCAGAAAAGTTGTCAGGCCATACAAAGTACTTGATGAATTAGCAGAGATTTTCAAAATCCCAGTAATTAGGTATGTGTAACGAGATTAATAACTCCACATACAAAAAGTGTGAAGGGCAGGAATCACAATCACCTTCATGTACATGTGATCATTAGACATTGGAGTTTTGTCACCAACCAGGACTGCTTGACTATTAATTTCTTGTTTCACCACAGTGAACTCATAATCAGACTTCTGCATTGTGAGATTGTCACGAGGAAAATTAGTTCGACTCCAAAAGAAAAATATGGACTCAAAATTGAATAAAAACAAGGGAAGAAAAAAACCTTCTGCCTGTTAATAGTGTAAGTGTCCCCTCCAGCTTTTGATAGAATGCCTTCCACAACAAGCTTGTCCATAATTTCTGTAATCCAGCCACAGAATTGAAAACTAACTAATCATTTTAAAATATCTTTTAAAATAAGTACAATGCAGCAGCAGGTCTATTTTCATTCTTCATTTTACCTTCAGTTAGAACCTGCATACAATAATACAGATATAGAATCAATTGGTTATACATTTAGAATCATATAACAGACCAAAAAAAAAAAAAAACAGGTGAGATTAAAACATATTCAATAAGCCAACTGTACAATCAGTCTGTTTTTGGTGCAGATTTCTAGCAGAGAATTCAACAGTTGGAATCCTTACCACTGAAATGTCTGGGAAATTCGAAAGAACATTGGTAACTTCAACAGTGTCAAGATGGCAACTACTGATCCAGTTCTTTATCCGGGAAAATTGCTGTTCATCTTCCTCTGGATCCTGAGTATCATCTGTAGCTGTAGAGTTATAAAACAGATCGTTAGCCTAATACAGCTGTGCAGAAAACTTGCAAAGAAAGGAGATGTAAAATTAGCCCAAAATTGCTCATTAGGTCAGACTCCAAGTTGAAGATTTGTTTCAATATCATTATAATGTGCAGATTGGTCAGCTAACTTAGACATGGTTGATTTATTACCTTCACCATCCATGCAATTATCTTCCTTAAGTATGCTGTTATCTTCCTGTGGTTGATGCTTAGCTGTCAAGGAAACCATTATTACATCCACCAACAACTCAGACCAAAGCTATCTGGAAGAGGGAATTATTACAAAGGATATGCTATACATAAGTCCACAACTTTTACCTGCAGGAACAACTATATATTGGTCGTCTTGTGATTGATTCACCTAGCAATTGTAACAAAACATATCATGCCTATCAGTATTGGCACCATTAAGCCAAAAGCAGATGCGAGTTGAGTTCATAACATCGATTTTACCTCACTGTCAGATTCAGAAGAGCCATCCATTTGCATGGAGTCATCTCCTAAGCTCACTTCATCATCTTGAATATCATCATTTTCATCCTCACAGGAATCAAGCACGCTCTTTACCTGTATACATACGGAGTCATACCAACTCAATCTGGCACATCTATGATGAATCCTAGTTTCTGATATTCCAATATAAAACCCCTATTCCTTACCTTGAGAGCTAAGACAAGATGCTTGCTGTTTACATTCCCAACTTCCATTTTCAAAGGATTCTTGGTCCATGAGTTTCGAGTTTCTTCTTCTGTGCAGCCTCTGAAGAATGGAGGCTCATAATCTGCTGGCTGCAAATTCAGATAACTTTGTCACCTTCTGGTACACAAAGTACATTTGAGAATAGAGAATACCAACTAGGCATGAAGCTGGAATATGAGAAAGCAATTTATAAGGGGTATACCGTGACATCATCATAGTATAGGAGTTTCATCAGAATGGTGCGCTGAAACAACAACAAATCAAATATTTTAAATCTGATATAACAATACAAACAAAGGACTCTAGAA
The DNA here is from genome assembly GCA_002564525.1 of Rosa multiflora. Lineage (NCBI taxonomy): Eukaryota > Viridiplantae > Streptophyta > Magnoliopsida > Rosales > Rosaceae > Rosa > Rosa multiflora. The sequence goes on from BDJD01001509.1 coordinate 107,583, forward strand.
CATTTCCAGATAGCTAATAACGTAGACAGCTGTGCAATAACTAAAACCAATTTCTGATTTACCTCTTCTGGCATTCTATCCAAAGTTCTCATCAGCTGAACCAGTGTGCGGACCATTTTACAAGCAGAACTCCTGCACATGAAACAGCCTCGCAAATTCAGAAACCAGGACTCAAAGAAGAACAGGATGAGGATGAAATCTGGAAGGAGTTTCGGTTTTAAGTTACCTCATCTGGTTGGGTGTAATTTCTGTTGTGGAGTTATACTTGAATGTTCCACCCTGTTTCTTATTCCCGGATCGATTGATATTCATTGAAAACTCCTGGTTTTCAGATTTTGAATAGCTGAAAGAAACTGCAGAGCAAGTAAAATCAATTCCATCAAACTCTCACATAAAATTTACACTCCAAAATTTAACCAGCATTGACATACATAGTTAAATGATTAAATTGTATCATCCAGCATAAAATGTGGTGCTTCAACATAGGAAAATGCTAATGCACATTCAGATTGTAATGGAGAAAATTCACAGTAGTGAAAATTAAATGGAAACATTGAAGTTTGTGGTATGATACGGTGATAAACTAAACAAGTACGCGCCATCCTCTAGTTACAATTACTCAGTTGGGACAGAAAGCATTACATGTGTATTCCTCTATCATCGGCCCTTCAACGTCTTCACACACACAGAACAAAAGCGTTTTCAGGTACTTCTTCTGCAAGGCGTCGTATACACCTACCAATACATTCAACAATAAGTTAACTAATAGGCTAATAGCCAAACAAGAAACGAAAATTTCAGGGAAAAAAAAAAGTGAAACAACATCAAAACTGTAAGCTCATCCAAATCAGTCAACTCCGATTCATACCTTTCTCCATCCAATCAATAAGTCTGCGAGACTCTGCATCCACTGGCATTAGCTTTTTGATCTTCATCTCTGTTGAAGATGCCAAAATTTCATCACAAATCACAAACCGAGTTTCATCTATAGCAAAAAAATAGCAACAAAATCTAATTTACCAAACAGATCTACCTAAAGCAGGAACAGATTTATCGTTGAAATACTTCTCCGGAAAAAGGCCTCGGATGTAACTGATATTGAATATAGCGATGCGAAGCAGGTTCCTCGTCTAACATCCACAGCAAACACTATAGTATTCAGACTCCAAATTCACATAACTATTGCTATTTTCCTCATCGCAGTCATACAAAACTTAACGCCTAGCCATTAATCATGATAATCTAGGGTTTCTTCAACCAAAATTCAATTGAATTAGCAATCGTTAATCTACGAGAAACAACTAATATTTCTATGACTATATGAGATTGTTAATTACCAGAAGAAGCGAGTCCTGCTCGGTAATCTCCGCCTCCTTCAGTTTTTGCGCCACAACCTGTAAACGAAATTATCAAGTAAATAGTGAGATTAAGACTGAATTAAGCTTTGAAAGCAGTACGGATCAGATCGACGAAGATGGCTGAGTACAAAGGAAGAGCTCAGAGATCTTCCGAAGCTTACCATGGCTTCAGCTTTATCGGAGAAATGAGAGAATCGGAGCAAGAGAGATAGAGAGAGAAGAGAGAGCTCTGCGTTTGGGTTAAAGCGACGAAAAATTTGAAATGAAGCGAGAGGAAATGGGGGGAGGTGTGTTGGCGGGACTCTGAAATTGATCGCAATTTATTACAAGTTAACCAATGCCAAAAGCGTGACTCCACTCTCGGAAGTCAAAACGAATGGCAGCTTGTTATATATGGTGAAATGAGATACAAAGCCCCTTTTTTGTTTCTCTTCTTTTGTTTTTTTGTGAAAGAAAATGTAACCTCTCAAAATCTCACTCTCTGTTTTTATTCTTGCAGGGTAGCGGTCATTGCTTTATCATGCAATAAGAATCCACGAAAAACTTACTGTGATGCTACAATTATTTTTAAGATTTACTTATATATGATAGATTTGGTTAAAGCCAAATGGTATTTTATTAGCTGCGCAGCATATTACTCTTATAGTCTTGTTCTTACTAATAAGCACGGATGGTAAATAAATGATGCTTTTAAAAGCTCTTTAATTGCTCATGAGATTGTGATTTGCCGATAGATACAATATTTTAAAAATCGCTAGATAATGGGTGGATTATGGATAGAGCGGTAGTCGGTAAATAAACTATGGTATGGTTTAAAAGCTTTTTGCTTGTCAAACTGCAATATATCCATATATACAATGTTCTAACAATCTTAGATAATAGTTGAGCGATTATAAGACAACCAATCATCTTGAATCAAGTCGAACTTGAAGCTTATCAAATGAAGAGTTATCTCAGTTGACAAAATGATATTGAGTGCTCAATGACATTCGGAGTCTCAATCACTCAAATGCATTAATAATGGAAGAGAAAATTTGCGTGAACTTTCTGACTGTGAAAAGACTATATGTAACTCTCTATTTGAATATGCATTCTGTTATGACTGTGAAAAGACTATATGTAACTCTCTATTTGAATATGCATTATGTTATGTATAAAAAAATGGTTAAATACTGCTTACTCCCTATACTTATAGGGTTTCATCGTTTCAATTCCTGACCTTTGAATTTCACTTGAAAAGTCCCTGAACTCCCAATTTCCTCCCAATTAGTCCCTGCCATCATGCATCTGTCAAAAACTCAGTTATATTCCCCTAAAAGGTTATACCCTCATTTACTTAAATATATATATATATATATATTTTTTTTTTTGTAGCTAAAGTCTTGGGAAATGTGGACAGATATATCAACAAAAATGGTATATGATCCAATGGAAATTATATGTAAATTTTAGTTAAATAAATTCATGCATAAATTTAAAGATTATTATTTAGAGGATCAATGATATTCACTCACAGATGAGTAACTGGAAATGCAATAATCAGGTTGCCGAAGTAGAGCTACTGCAGTATCTATAACCAAAGATTTAGCGAAAATGAAATCAGAAGACTTGAAAGAAAATATTGTTGTAACAAAAAATAAGGCCTTTTTCATTTAACTCACCTCTCAAAACATACATCCTAGTTTGACAGACCCTCCTAGTTTGACCACAGCTTTTACATACATCCGCAAGGATGAGTCTCAGCAGGAAAGTGTCAAACATGCCCAAGGTCGTTGCAATAAGTACATTGAGGACGTGGGCGGTTGGTGAAGCCTTGTGGGAAACCTTGCTGATGGAGTGGGGCTGAACTATGCTGCTGAAGGAAAGGTGCCGATGACTTGGCCTGAATGGCTAGGCTAGATACTTCAACATGTGCATGTTTGACACTTTCCTGCTGAGACTCATCCTTGCGGATGTATGTAAAAGCTGTGGTCAAACTAGGAGAGTCTGTCATTCTGAGCAATTCTCCCTTGGCACTGCTATGTTTCTCATCAAGCCCTCTCAGGAATACATGAACCCGTTCGAGTTCCTTCTCCTTCTGGTACCACACAAGATCTTCCTGATTCTTGATCTTGCAAGGACGCTTCTGATCAATCTCCTCCCATACATTCTTCATCTTGGTGAAATACACAGCTACTGGTTGCCTATTCTGTTGCATACTAGCAGCTTTACACATCAATTCATGAACCTGTATAAAATCAGACTCATTGGTATACAGATCCCCCAATGTCTTCCATATTGTTTCAGCAGTCTCACACTCTTCCACCAACTGTAAAACATCTTCAGTCATGGCTTTGAACAGAAGAGCCATCATAGATCCATCATCATCCTCCCACTTAGCATAGGCTTCCACATCTGCCTCACTAGGAGCTTTGGTTGTTCCATTCACATGCCCCATCTTGTGTATGCCACGAAGATGGACAGACATAATCTTCTTCCATGTTCGAAAATTGGTACCATTGAGTTTCGGACCACCAAAAGAACCACCATCTGAACTTCGAACAGAAACCTCAATCTTTTGGACCTCATTGACCTTAGAGCTTGGTCCTTCACTATCATCACCACCCATTGCAACAATACAGTAGTAAAATCACACAATATGCAGCGGAATGAAAGAGACAGAAGTACGATTTATCAAAAAGAAAGAGAACTTCTTCTTTTTTTTTCTTTTTTTTTTTGAAACCTGTTGCAGGTTGACTTGTTGCGTTGGGGAATCTGGTAATCAAGGGCGATCTGGTAATCAGTCTTGAACGGAGGAAGCAGACGTTGGTCTGGTATGAGAGGCCTGGTACGGGTATGGGATGAGATCAAGGGAAGACCGGTCTGTTATGAGTCTGATACGGGTTTGGTATGTGAGATGAAGGGACGAGAACGACGCCGGGAACAAGAACCGGGGCCGGAGACTGGAGGATCGATCGGATTGAAGGGAGGCCGGACTGGGTTGTTCTGATCGGACTGGACGAACAACAGGACTCGGACGCGCGTCAGAAGCAGGCACGGCGTCGATCTGGGCAGCGACGGCGTCTCCGGACGCGAAGTTGATCTGGGCAGCAGGATAGAGGAGAGCGACGCGGCCTGGGCTCGTCCTTGGTTTGACTTGAAGGTCGGTCTCTAAAAAAGAGACGAAGACAGTCTTGAAGTAAAGGTTGAGAACGACAAAAACAACCCTAACAAAGGGGTTTGGTTTTGTACCAATTCCTCGGACTTGAGGAAAAAATTGGACAACTAAGGAGACAAAGTCCTCTCGGATCTTTGCTCTGATACCAAGTCAAATAGAACAAGATAGAGAATGAATTTTCTGATGATATTATTACACCCATTCTGCGGTGTATATAAACAGATTACAATCGTACTACACAACATATACAAGGTAAGTAATTACAACAATATATTCCCATGAAGTCTATTCCTAATAGGGAACGATGACTCACACTAACAGTCTCAAACCCTCATGCGTATAGAGATCTGCAGTTTCAGCGATCCGATTAAGATCCATGTGTACTGCTCGCCCCGTGTTAGACAAATTAACCTTTAGGAATATCAGTGAAATGCATAAACACACACACACAGATTAACTAATAATAATAGAAGACAATTATATATATATATATATATATATTTTCCCATATACATTCCTGTATACCTGAAGCTGGAGCTTGACAACACTTGTTTGACCTAGAGAGTGAAACCAATTAGCCATAACAACTGTCCACAAAATGAACAACTCAGCCCGCAAAAACATGGGCAAGGGCAAAGGCAAAAGGCACAAAAAATTTGCCCCAAAAAAAGACCAGAATGAGTCCCCAGTCCCAGATCTGTTCATAGTATCCGTCGGACGTTTTGATTTTGGTCAAAGAATTTTCAGATGGATGGTACGAGGTCGTCGTACTTTTGGATGTCAAGCTTCCACCGACCCGACCCACCGGAGCAGCCACCGCTGCTGAGTTGGGGTTGTACACGACTAACAAACCCAACAGCAGTTTCCGCCATTGCCAGTTTCCTCAATGCCTTGAGAGGCTTTTCCCATAACTTATTAACGGCGGCTGTGAAATTAGGGTTATTATCTTTGAAAACATTGAGGCACTGAGACAGAGAGGGATGGTCTGATTTAGAGTCGGCGGTGAAGTGGGTCTTCTCGGCGGGCAAGGAACATTGAGGTTTAGGGTTCTTAAATCTAGGAGCAACGCAACGTTGATAACTAAACGTTGCTGTGCTTAATTTGATTGGTTTTGATGGAAGAGGACAAAAAGTGCGTAATAGGGTGCTTTGCTTCAATTTCAATGGACTGGCTTCGATGAGCAGCACAGTTGTTGCCATGAAACTTGTATCTAGTATCGAACTTTGAACTGAAAGGATAGTAGAAGCTCTGTTGAAGATTTTAATTCTCCTTGTGGAGGTATATATAGAGATACATCATACCTACAAATCAACTAATTATAGTAAGAAATAGAATCCTAACTAATTACAAAATATTGGATCCTAATAAATTACGAAATATGGAATATTGACAACTCAGTCCAACACATCTCATCAAATAGGTGCATATATGTCATCATGCCTAACTTTTTAAGTGAGTTGTTAAATACCTTACTTCAATTTCAATAGATTGGCTTCGACAAGCACCGCAGTTGTTGCCATGAGAGTTGTATCGAGAATCGAACTTTGAATTTGAAAGGAGAGTGGAAGCTCTATCAAGATTTTATGGAGGAGCAAGCGGCAAGTGATATGTATGAGAAATGCAAGTTTTTATTAAACATGACTATTCGAGTAACGCTAGCTATAGAATAGTGATCACTATAGAAGTGCATCTGTCATAGTTAGAAGCTAGAGAATGTATGAGGTTGTCCGTTGTCCTATGTCGTTAGCATGAGATGAGGTGATGTGAGCGCGTCCTCTTTAATTTGGGAGAGGATCCTCTCCTGAGCAATGAAATTGCCTGAGCTTCATAAGCTTTTAATCCTGTAATAACACGTGTAAACAACATCTACTGGTCTACAATAGTGCCACGTAATGAGACATCTAAAATTTCAACCAAAAGCAAAGAAAGAGAAGGGGAACGGCTCCTTCACTCAGAGTACTACAGTCTGCGAACCATTGGAGCTCTTGGTTCAGAATCTCTTGGCTACCAAATAAAAACTGCATCGTCGTGGCTATTCTTGCATACAGAGAAACAAAACTCGGTGCAGAGAACTACCTTCTGAGATTGGTTGGGATTCAATTGATGGGACGACATTGAGGATCCAAGTATTACCTACAACAAGTAAGTCAAAGACGAATTTGGGACGGAATTTGTTGGGATTCAATTGATGGGTTCGAACTTTTGGGGTGGGTGTTCCATTGATGGGTTGGTTCTTCTGTTCTATTGAAGAACAAGATCTGGGTATATGGGTAAACCATCAAGGGAACATATTCGTTAAACACAAATCAATTTGTTCTTATATTTGCAAAATCCAATTAGACAAGGTTGTGATTTTCTGCAAAGCCAACAAAGAGAGGAACGAGATAAATGTAAAATTATAGCCACCATGATTCAGTAAATTAGGTGACCCAAATTTTGATTTACCCAGATCCACTGGAATTAAACAACTAGATTTATATTTCTTCAACATCAGTAGTCTATTTTCTGGCGAAGTGGCAGGTGATTTCATTATAGAGAGAATGAGAGGAAAGGAGGAGATGGTCTGCTACAGTAGATAAGCATTTGAATTTAGAAAAAGCAATCAGTTGTGGGTAAGCTGCGTTGAGTGAGAGAGAATAAATCATCACTTCCCAGCATAAGTCTGCATATACCCAATATTTCAAGCTACTATTCTCTTCTTATTTAGTCTCAGCTGTAGAACAGACCAGTAAATAAGAACTGAGGGTTGCCCTTTATTTTACTTCCATCATTTTTATTCGGTTTGGATGCATTTTGCTCTCTAAGGGTTTTCATTCTAGACCGGCGAGTTGCAGAGTTAGTCGGTCAGCATAATCCACTATCAATTTTCCAAAACAAACAAAAGAGCAGGCTCAAGGCATATATAGTTCAAAATGATGTTGGCATGGTGGTGTGGTCGAGCAGTGTGCGATGAAAACCAAATAATACTAGAACAGGGCCTCCTTAATGGCAAAGCTCAAACCATTCTCAAAGAATACTCTCTCATGAAATGAGACCGGAAAAAATAAGGGACCCCGCACACAATTTATGTGAAGTAAGATAGACAAGTTTTGTGGTGATTGACTCGCCTGTGTTCCTGAAATTTCTATGCCTCTCCGTCATCAGGGTCGGTCCTGAGACTCTAACAGCCTGAGGCAAAGAAATAAAATGTGGCCCTTCATGTGTGTGTGCGTGTGTATATATCGCCAAAATGCAGTACAAAATTTTGTGTAGAATTAATAACAAAACAAAAATATATGAATGTTGATTCATATATAAATTTCTGAAATACAAAAAATAGTTAAAATAATTAATATATAGGCTAGGATTGTTGGTCAAAATCTTTATATGGAGAAGGAAATGAATTAATTGTCTGACTGTCTGTTTTGAAAAAGGATAAGAAAAAAAAATCAGTTTTCATAAGGAAAAGATTTTTATATGGAGAAAGAAATGAATTATTGATATGAAAAAGGAAAACACAATTATTAATTGTCTGTTTTTATATGGAAAAGGTCAAAAAAAAAAAAGAGAAAAGAGAATACGCCTACAAGGTTTGAACCTTGGTTGGTTAAGAAAGAGACACACAGCTTGCCGTTGGAGCAACAAATCAGTTTGTGTCCATGATAGCAAAGAAAATATATATACTATATATAATATATATACATAATTAAATTTCTCGGAGGCCCCCTAAAACCGGTGGCTTGAGACGGCTGCCTCAGGCAGCTGCCCTCAGGGCCGGCTTGTCCGTCACTGTCCCACGTATGCACGGCTAAGTCCACCAAGTATTTCAAACGGTACATATTTAGTAGACGGATTACATGATTACCGTCTTGCTTATGATAATTAAAGAGAGAGCACGAAAAGTTTAGCAAAAGGTCAACGGGGATCGGGTGCTAATAAATTTGCATAACAATAATTTAACAATTTTTTAGTGTACGATTATTTCACGCCCTGAATTTTGAATAACAAATTTAAATCCGAAACATGAATAATAACCAAAACAAATAACGTCCTGAATTTTTTTCTTAACCAGCGTCTCGCAAACCATAATACAAACCTCGTAGCAAACTATCTCTCGAGTCAAATATTACAATACCACCATAAATAAAAGTTACGCTCAAAAGAGTCTACAACACACCAAAATAGGTTAAGTGCTGACGTCAACCCCGCTGCTCTACTCAGCTCGCTCTCCACCCTGATTATCCTGACCTGCAGGATTATCCGCTACACCGTTTGAATAGTGTACTGGGATTGCAACAACACAAAACCCTGTAAGCTTTTTGCAAAGCTCGTGAGTAAATAAGAAATGAACGGTTGATTTAATAAATCACAATTCTTTTAATTCAAGTAAAACAATCCAACAACCCCAACAATTTAATCACCAACCCAACTCACGTGGCACAAAGTACTCACAATGCAATAACCTAGTTACTACCATGACCGTACTCCCACAACAGACTAGAGCTCTATCTGAATCGTTACTTGTCACCTTGGCCCAGGTGCAAGCATCCGATATACTTCGGTTAATACTATAACCGTCGAACTTTGGGCATTTCTACCCGCAGAACAAAATACTTCGTTTATCACAATGATAACCGTCGAACTTTGGACATTCTGCCCTCAGAACAAAACACTCTGGTTATTATAACCATCGAACTTTGGACATTTCAGTCCGCAGAACAAAATATAAACAGAATCCCACCCGTTTCACAATATCACATCTCCACCCAAATCATACTCACAACAATACCAATTATCATAATAATCATGGCAAATAAATCCTTCATTCAAGTATAAAAATGAAATCATCAAAAAACCACATATTTCAATGTCACACCATTACGTAAAAAATCACGTAAATATATATATATATATATATATACGTAATCATCCACTCAGGAATGACCACTAATATCAACTATAGTTCACACGTAGTCAAACCAAGAAATTCATTTTCTTATATACTTTAAATTTCATTTTCTTAAAACCATTTTCTCACACATAACAAATAATTGTGCAATAAGGAAATTCTGTTCGTAAATGAACTATGTGAGATTTATTCACCTCCAATCCCACTGCGTCTTCTCAACAGCTTAAAATACTGTTTCCAATCGTCCACCAACTCAGACCATCAATCACCTAACCAAATACAATAATTAACTTAGCGTACAATTCAAGAACGCACTTATATGAAGATCCAACGGTCGGATCTTCACCCGTGACCACACAAAGTCTTTGGGACAGTCCTACAATCATTATATCAAAATTATAAGTCTATCGGACGGTCTGAATCTTCACAGATCACAAATCGAACAATAGAAATCGAACGAAATCGTAAAATTCATAACTAAATCATACGATATCCAAAATTCACATGCTATGTATTGAAATGATTGTATGAACACGTAGAACATAAAAATAGGCAGAAACTGCCCTTGGGATCCCAGGAGGTGGCCGGAAAAGGCCGCCAGAGTTAGGGACAGATCCGCCGCCGACCACCGTCTATGGCGTCGGGGCCGAGCTTTTCCTCTTCGTTTAATCATTTTGAGCAACTTTCATAACTAGCTCGAAGTCAGAAAATGAACGCAAGTGATCAAAAATACCTCAAACAGTCCGGTTTGGTCGGAAAATTTGTAGAAAACGGCGAAGCCTCCGACGAGCGTGAAATCGATCTCCCCAGGTCCGGGCCTTCTTGGTGCTTGTTCAGAAAGTTTAGGCGAGTCTAATGAGCCATGAATATCGAGTTTTGGTGGCCGCTAGCTCGAGATATTCACTTCACACTCAAAACTGCCGGAAATGGAAACAAGCTTCCTGCCGCCGCTACAAGCCGTGCCACGGTGCAAGGCTTCCACTGGCAGCTGCGCAAGGTCAAGATGAAGCCGTGGGAGGTGGTTTGGTGTGGTTTGGTGGCCAGAGGAGGGAGAACGGAGCCGGAGACTCCTTGCTATGTTTTCGGCTCGGGCTCGGGAGGGAGAGAGAGAAGAAAACGGTGCGGCTGCCAACAATCTAGCTATTTTTGGAAATTTCCAAAAATAGCTAGGTATATATACCCAAAATGGAAATGTTTCCAAATGCAATAAGTTCTTCGTACGAACTCCGATTCTTGCGTTCCGCATATGCATGAACTCGTATCGACGAGCTCTGCAACTTTCGTGAAGAAAGTTTTCCCAAATTCCGTACGTACAAAAAGTCGATTTTAGTGACCCCCCCCCCCCCCCCCCTAAACTCATTCGAAACCAAATTTCTCATACAACAACATACGAATCATGCCCAAAATTCATATATCATATAATTGAACAAATATCGAATTACGAAATATTTAACTGAGAATTTCGGGTCTTCACAGATTATTTTAAAGAAAATAAGAAATCGAATAAGGAATAACCGAATGAGTTATGATGTTTGGTTCTAATTTGTATATTTGGTTCCTTCAGCCAGAGGACATGGGCTTTGCAGTGACGTAGGAGGGCCTTGTTGAGGTTAGTGTTACTTTGGAGGGGAAGAGCTCAAAGAAAAGGGGAAGACCCCGTGGCAGCTGGAACAGTCCTAAGCAAGCGGTGAAGCCTAAGGATGTAGAGTCAATGGTGACCGAGTCGGTGGCTTTGGATCTTGGTGCTCACGGTGATGTGGATGTGGCACACGTTTCTTGTGCTAAGGAGAACTAAGTTGTAGGCTGCACATTACTCAGACCAAGGCTGTGACTGGTATGCCAAGCGAAGAGGTACACCAAGAGGGTCGTTAGGCCTCAAGCTTCCCATGCTGATGGTTTTGGGTCTGAGTAATGTGCTTAGCAGTAGGTTTTTATTTCCGTTCCTAGTTGCATTTCCTAGTTGCTTTGTGAACAAAATTTCCTTAAAAGAGAGAAGAACGAGTTTTATTTTGAGTCCTCTAATAAGGCAAGTCCACTGGTATTGAATCAACATGATTTGTTCAGAAATTTAGGAGAGGGATCTAGCTTGGGGTTTAGGAGAGACGGATGGTGAGGCGAGCAAATGCCGATTGAAATTTGAAAATGAAAACTGAACGCCAATCTAGAAACGCTAACGCTAACGGCAACACGTACGCACAACATTATTGAAGCATTCTACCATAAACGAACAACCCATAATAAACAAACATGTACAGGTGTACTAAAAAAAACCCAGGATTGTAATCTTCATATCAAAGCCAACAAACAACCCAGAAAATTCAGAAACCCAGAAACACAACAACAAAAAGACTCATAAAACCCACTCAGAAACACAATAACAAAAAGACTCATAAAACCCAGAAATCCTTCATTAGTCATAGTCAAGTTCATTAAACCCAAAAAATACCTCTTCCCAAAACCCACACCTACCTAGTGAAAAGTCTTCAAAAGTGAAAAGTGGATACCAAAGTTAAAAGGTAGTCACGCCTCCAACGTCTCCGGTGGTCTCCTCAGCAGTGATTCTGGCCTCCTCAGCCTCGACCACAGTTCTTGCAGCAATGTTGAGCGCTTCCTTCTATGAAGACGATGATGTTGAAGCAACTCCAGAAATGATCACAAGCGGCTCGACTTGGAGAGGCCGAGCCATGGTGACCCTCACCTGGTACTCCGTTGGAGAGGCAGGAAAGAATCTCCCCCACCCCTTCACGATCAGCTTCCACTACTCATCACCACTTAACACAAGTCTAAGTGCAGTATCGAGCAAAAAATAAATAAAAAAATACACAAGTCTGAGTGTCTAACTCTGTTAATTCTATTACTTTTCTGCAAACAAAATGAAAACGAAGAGCAAAATCGTGTGAATCCTCTCTACCTCTCGTCCATCTTCATTCATTCCATCTCAAGTTCTTTGTCTTCTCTTTCTAATACTTCCGTATATAATTTCTTTCTGATTCAAACTCTAGAACCAACTAAGAAACAACAACCTCCAACCGATTCTCAGAGTTGGATTCCTTCTATTTGCCCATAGAGCTAGTTTGGAAAATCCAAAATTATAGAGAATAACAACAACATAATGATTCAAATCAATATAGGCTAGAAGAAAAGCTCTGATTTAGGTTCCAAGAAGTATTATGGCACGTTTACTTATTTGGAACGAAAAATAATCATGAATCGGAGACAACGGAAATGGGAGAAGAAAGGAATTGATATTGATTCCGGAGGAGTTGATTCCTAAACCCATCTCCCCCCTTCGTAATCAAATTCCTGAGTATTCATGAATCGATTCCTTATAAGGAGGTAGGACCTACACTCATTCTGATTCCTTCATGTGTTAGTAAACACAATAATACTTTTACCTGGAATCATTCAGATTCCTTTATGTGTTAGTAAACGTAGGAATAGTTTTACCCCGTAATCATTCCCTCTCATTCTAAGTAAGTAAA
>BDJD01001509.1:120777-131788 GCA_002564525.1 Rosa multiflora
TTTCTTTAATTCTTGTTTCCTTTGTTAAATAAAAATTAATTTAGAGATTTAGAGAGATAGTTAATTAAATATAACCTCATTAACTAATATTTATAAATATTATAACTTATAAGTTAATCTCAATATATATATATATATATATATATATATATATATATTAAATATGATCAACAAAAAATAATGAGTCTTATATTGCCTATATGACCATGGAGCCACATTTTAAGGAAAAAAGAATAATGTATTTCTTTTTGTTAAACAAATTAAAGCCCTTTTAGGTCCATTTCGGCCCTATTTGGAAGGCCGGCCCGACCCGGCCCTAGTGACTCGGGCTTTTCGGGCGGATAAGGGTTAGCATATTTAAACCTCAGCCCTACCCTACCCGGCCCTAAATTTTGTTGACTTTGACTAGGCCATGTCCGGCCCTACCTTAAGCCCTAAAATTTAGGGTAGGGCTGGCCCTAGCCCGGCCCATGATGACCCCTACCCAGAACAGAACAATCTACAGAACTCAAAAGGAAACTCATTCCCAAATCAAAATCCAAAACTCAAAAGCTATTCCTAGAACAGAACAATCTATATAACTCAAAAGGAAACTCGTACCCACATCAAAATCCAAAACTCAAAAGCAATTCCCAGAATAGAACAATCTACAGAACTCAAAAGCAGTCATTGTTCGATAGTAATGTCTCCAGCCTCCTCAGTGTCTCTGGCGGCCACAGTAACAGCGACCCTGGCCTCCTCAGTGTCTCTGGCGGCCTCCGCAACGGCTACCCTGGACTCCTCAGCTTCCTTAGTATCTCCAGCGGCCTCCACAACGGCGACCCTGGCCTCCTCAGCCTCCTGAGTGTCTCCGGGGGCCTCCTTAGTGTCTCCAGCAGCCTCTTCAGTGTCTCCAGCGGCCTCCTCAGCCTCCTCAGTGTCTCCAGCAGCCTCCTCAACGGCGAGCCTGGCCTCCACAACCTCCACCAGTGCTCGTGCAGCAATGTCCAGAGCTTGTTTCATGAAAAAAAACACGTACTTACGTTTTTTTCAAAAATACTTCCGTACTTTGTATTTTTGAAATGGACTTGTTAAATTTCCCATACTTTTGAAGCCAAAAGTATTATACACGTACTATACACAATTTTTACGTTTTTTTTCATATTTTACACATATTATTGAACAAAAATGAATATAAATTAATATTTTTAATTAAAATTTTAATTATTTAATTAATTAAAAATATTTTTCCGAACGTTTCAACGAACTATAGGATCAAATGTCCGAATAATACACGTACGTATTTTTTGCGTACCATACACGTCCCGTTTTTTACTAACTATGCGAAAAATTACTAACTAGTAACTAGGGTTATACAACATGAATGGTCGGATTAGAAAATTATAAAGTTATTATGCCTTAATCGCAAGAGAAGGTGAATATGCTCATTCATCCAAGGAGTGAACCTAAGAATTGTTCAAATATGTCTCCAAAAAAAAAAATCACTATTAGTTTTAGTCGACCTATTTCATTAACCTCACAATATCATCCGCGAGAAACGCGGGCACATTGCTAGTAATTTAGAAAAACATCGTTGGTTAATCGTAGTTGTCTAGTTGTCTCGTTAGATCTTAGTCTATGCTAGTAGAAGCTTCTCTAAAAGCCTTTGTAGAAGTATCTTGCTCTCTCATACCACAATGGAGTGCTTTGCGTAGTAAGGTTAGGTAGAATAGTGTGTGATGCCCCGGAAATTCGTATTTATTTTCCGAGAATCTAATCTTTGCGACCTTTTAACAAGATTAAATAGCATTGGGCAGAGGAGGTGAAGACAGCCCCTCCATTCCTTCCTCCATCTCAAGTTCTTCCAATTCAGCAAAGTCAGTGTCATTCAAGCTAGTAACAACACCAGATTCACCAGTCATCAACATGGCTCTTCCATTTTCTAGGTTTTTTCTCTTGCACCTCCATCTCCAAAATCCGGACAGCTTTGGGTTTATTTTTACTTCCCCGAGGATGCCCTAAACTTTTCTTCCTCGGAGAAACCACTATTTTCCCATTCTTATGCTGCAACATCAGAGTAATATTTTCATCAACTTTTAGTGCTGGTGCTGGTAGAACCAGGAACCTCTTACCAGTCTTAGTGGCACTACAAGAAAAAACATGTTTAACAACATGCAATTCACATTGTCAATCACTTTTGACAACGTTTGGCGCATGTTGTAGATGCCAGAGTCATTGAAAGTCCATGAGTCCTTAACATTGCGCTTTGCATGTTGTCAAAAAGAAGCAAAGCACGTTGTTGTAATTATTCACAATGAGCTTTGCACGTTGTCAAAAATTTTCGACAACGTTTCAAGCGCTTGTTGTAAGTTTTAACAACACTCTCAGCATGTTGTCTTTAGTTTTCAACAACATACATGGTATGTTGTCATATTACTGAATACGTTGTTATAACGTTTCAGTATATATTATTGCATCCAATTTTCTAGGCTATGCTTTCCTGTACCCTTATAAACATTCACATTACTTACACACAAGAAAAATATTCATTTCATTAAGAGTGCCACATTCTCTTATACATATGTTCTTTACAAAAAAAAAGCATGACAAAATACTGAATTCTTTGTTCGGACACCACTTCATAATCACTCTGTTTCTGCACAAAAGAATATGTATTTCACTTTACATGCTAGTGAAGCACTTTTAATCAGGAAATAAATCAAACCGAAGTTCTAATGTCCCTGCCCTAAGTTATTAGGTCATACCTCGGAAGGTTGATCAATTGGAAACAAATTTATGGCTCGAGGATTGAAACTGATTCCACTGTAATAAGAAGCATGAATGAAAAGTGAAATTAGTTAAACATGGAACTGTATTCAACCAGTAAGAATTGAAAAATCAATAACAAGATTCATCATTAAATGGACGTTCATCCAACATGTTTACTGGATAATGAGGTGCCATGTTTGCCAAAGTTGCTAGACAAGTTGTATGGAGATAAACATCCTGTTACAATTAAACAAAGAAAACATGTTAATCAGGGAAGTATCCAAAATCTCCAAATAAAGGGTGAGCACAATCACTGTTTCTGTGACCACTAAGAAAACCAACTTGTTAAATCATATTCCAGTTCTGTAAATTTAACATATACCTTAACCAATTACAGCCCATGAAATACACAAATAGCAAGGTCTACATGTAATTGACATAGATATCGAGATATAAGCAATCTAAATATAACAGTCATAAAGCACTTCAAGAAAATTCACAGTAAAAGAGGCAGATAGATACTAGCAACTTAGATAGGTTATACTACACTGTCCTTATCAGAGTAATGACCATTAATGAACCAAGAGATGTCTGGTGGAGGAGACGTTCTTTGTACCAGGGAACAGAAGGAAGTATCTATTCATGTGAAAGTTAAATTAATATGACCCATATCTAAAATTACAACTTGTTGGCTACGGGAGGCAATCCTTACCAATTTGTGAATGCTTGCATTAAAAGATGAATCCTGACTAAGTATGAGAAGTATGATCAGCAACATGTAGATTTGATTAGATGTCCTTTTTGGAGCATCATATAACGCTTCCAGGATGAGCATCAACTGTCCATTTCATCATATAAATACAGGTCAGTATCAAGTGTTGATTTCAATTTAGTACCAAAGAATGTACCAAGATATTGTTAAATCATCAACTTAAGGCTATGACATGTTTCCAAAAACATTAAATGCAAGAAAAACAGTATGTATTAACACAACTTTTGCCACAAAATACTGGTCAGTTTCTTTCTTTCCAATGACAGTGATCAACTGCTGTTACATACCAGTGTATCCAAATCAGTTTGCACCAAGACATACTCCAGAAAGTCAGCATTTCCTTGCAATAAAGAGAAAGCAAAAGTGCAGCAGCCTCATCAGTCAAGTACCTGCAGAGGCAAAAAATGAGAAATTCAAAATGAAACTAGTACTTTCAGTTTGCATAGACCATCAGATATTGAGCACAGCTATTGAGTAGCATGCCCATGGAAATCACCACCAAACCATAAAGGACCACAAATTTTCACTTTTGAACAGCATATTGATATACAAATATTGATATACAACCAGTTAGATGATAACACATAAAAAGAATCAGCTTATAATAACACAAAAAAGTAATATCGTCTACAAACACAAGAATAAAAGGAAAAACAGATACTTACATTCCAAGGGTATCGAACAGAGAAGCAAAGGGTAACCTCAAAACTGGACCACTATGTGCATTACCCTCAGTATCTACACAATCAACTGCAAGCCAGAAAAATATGCACTCCAGTTATCTAAATGAAATCTCATAATAAGAATACATAAAGAGATAACTAAAGCATCTTACATTCAACATCCGTTGCATGTTCCAAGGCCATGCAGTAAGGGTTGTCAGAAAAATATCTACTCCCTTTCAAAAGCGAATTTGAAGTAGTGGTGTCATTACTTTTATCTGTTATTGGCTCGTTGCCCACAACACATTTATGATAATGAGTGAAGATAAGTAGCACATGGAGACTGCAGTCAGCCAAAAGACTTCTTGAGCCTTCACCACTTGAGACATTGCTGCATCAAGACATTGTCCAGTAACTACAATGCGCTAAAAGTTACTCCTTCTGGTTTTCTATGACTAAGTTCGTAACAATCACGTACGGCAAATCTTTTCTAAAATTCTTTCACATAGTAACGCAAGTATTTAGACTACAACTCATTCAATCACACTAAACTTATCTGAACTCTTGCTTATTCCAATTTGCCTCATATATTTTTGAAACTAAACAATTTGCAGAACTATAAATGTCAAAATTCCATGCTACTCTACTGTAGTCTACTAAACAATTTGTAGAAAACTAGTCATAGATTGCAGCTAACTAAACTTTCTTAATCAATTGCAGATACAATAAGAGAAGCCCATTCAATTCCACATAGCCATATACTCAATTGCCCATTCAATTGCCCATGCTTCCAATTTCTGAACCAAAACATTGCCATGAACGAACAATAAGTCAAAAAACTACCTGTAATCAGAATCGGAGAAGCATTGCAGGAATCGAAGGGAGCTGCTCTTCTTGGGAACCAAAGACAGAGAAGCTGAGCTGAGCTGAGAAACGCTGCGAGTGAGAGAGAGAGAGAGAGAGAGAGATCTGAGCTTTTGAGAGAATTTGAAATTGAAAACTGAGAATGAAGAGCGATTGGTACCTGGAGACGAGTTGATGGCGGGAGGGAAGCTCCGACCCCGTCGAACATTATGAAGGTCACCGTCGACTAGGGTGAGAGCTTTTGGTGGCGGGAGATGAGATTTGGCTTCGACTAGGGCGTTTAGTGACTTTGTAAAAGCTAGGTCTAACAAAATTTCAAATTTCTCCTAAAATTTAGAATAAAACGGACAGCTTCCCTCACAATTTTTTTTATTATTATTTCAAAATTTTGACAGCGTTAGCCACATGTTATTCTGAAAAAATTTCAAAAACGTGCAAACCCGCTTGTTGATTACTTAATTGACAACTTGCAGATAACAACACGCAAAGTAGGTTGTTGATAACTAAATTAACAACATGCAAATGACGCGTGTGGTGTTAAATGGTTTGTTACAACGCACATTATTTGTTCGTTGTCGAATACTGTAAGTAACAACGAGCATTTAAAGCATGTTGTTATTGTGATGTTGTGGTAGACTACTTTTCTTGTAGTGTGGGCTCAAGAGAAGCCTTATGCTTAGAACCCACTGGGATAGCAATAGAAGCCTCCATCACCGGTCTTTCTCAACACGTTCCTTGTGGCAGGCTGAACTTGCAAAGGTGCAATCTTGGTCAGATTGGATGGCACCAAAGAAACCCATGCCAGTTTTTGAAAAAGCTTGTATCACCAATATTGGCCAGAACCTTAACAAATAGACAAGCCAATCTTCAAGGAATTAGACGTTCCTTCACCTCTCAATGACGCATGGCATTCCACACAGCCATGCACGTCACCATTCAACACTGCACCCTTAGGTAGAACTAGATCCATACCGTTAGGCCGCTCGGTGTAGTGGAATCCAACTTTGGTTGACCGACATCGAACGACAAACTAGCCAATGCTGCCGCCGGAGCCATGCGATGCAGCTTCTCCTTTTCTTTCACCAGGAAACCATCATAGCCCGTAGCATCGTGTTCAAACAATCCACAGTTCCTGCAAAAGCCTTTCACTTTCTCATAAATCAGTGTAATCTCAGGTTCAATCGAAGCAGAGAACTCGAAGAGCATCCAGGTTCTCATGCGTCTTCAAGTATCAAAAATTAACTGGATCCGCTGCTCCTCCTCCTTTTGCCGGAGCGCCGGTTGATCGAAGTGAATCACGTGACCAATCGAAGACCCAATCAGCATTAGGGCTGCCTTGCTTCCGAGCGTAACAGGCAACCCCTTGATCACCACCCAAGTCTCCATTTTTCACAAGGGAACCGCCTCTACCGAGCCAACACCATCATAAGTTCCAACCATTGTATTCCTATAGAACCAAGGTCTACCATGAAGAGCCTGATTCCGATCGGCTTCCAGATCAAACTGGAACAAGAAACGATCTCCAGCATCATGGAGAGAGAGGCCAGATTTGATGCGCCAGATTGAGGGGATAGTGCCTTTGAAGCCAGGAAACCTAGCTTTTGGACCAAGCAAGCGGTCAACCATATACGAATGGTTGTCTTGCAAAGTCGTCGTTCCCGCATAGCCCAACGTCACACGAGCAGAGTCCGAAGGGTTGAGAGCGGCCATGAGAGCAGTAGAATCCGACATGAGATCTAGGTTGAAAGTTTGCATATTTTGTCAAAGAAAAGTTTCAATGAGAAACCCTAGCAGAGAAGACAGCTAGGTCATATCCAAGTGATTGGAACATTGTTCCCAGTGCAAGGTACTTTTTTTTTTTTTTTTTTGAGTAAAATGAGGTCATACTTTATTGAAATAGAGAAGAATTACAAAGCCCTACAATCAGCTGCAACTGCAGCTGTAAGAAAACTAGGTATAGAAAAGAAAAAGCTCTCATGCCGTAAAGACTTAGCATAATCTGCTGTAAGATGAGCCACCAGATTGGCCCCCCTCCTGGTGTGTAGTATACTAACATTTGGATAGCAGTTCAATACCTCCACAATGTCCCAATAAGGAAGTATTCCTTATAGCTCCAGATGAAACTTGAGGTTGCACCAAAATGGAATCTGTTTCCAAAATAATTGGCATCATGCTATGATCTCTAGCAAACTCTAAAGCAGCTTGACACGCTAATGCTTCGGCATGCTCAGCTGAGAGAAGATTGCCAAGTGGTTTAGCCCCTCCTGCTATCAAGAGGCTCCAGAGGAATCCCTGATAACAAAACCTAAACCCCCCTTCTTCGTTTCCGAATGAAAAGACCCATCACAGTTAGCCTTAAGAATCCCCACTGGAGGATGTTTCCAAGATGCCAGTGTAGACCGCTGTCCCGTAATCATCTCTCTCACATTATGCAGCCGAAACTCTGCAAGCCCGACACAGGCGTGTAGAGCAACATCAATAGCAAGAGATTTCTTTTGTTTCCACACCCCATTATTTCTTTCTTTCCACACATGCCACAGTAAGTACAGAAGCTCCTCAAAAGCTTTTTGAGGGAGTTGTTTGGCACAGAAGCTAAGTCACTCTATGATCCCAAAACTTTCAGTTTGAGCATCAAAGCACACTTTACTTACGCTACTATTAGTCTGGAGCACCAGCTTAGTATACGGACAGTTGCGACATAAATGGAGTGTACATTCTTGCTCAGTCTCACACAATACGCATATATGAGAGTCTAGCTCCACATGTTTAGAGGCTAACCTTTCCAAAGAAGGGAGAATGTTATTGCACACCCGCCATGCATGTACCCGTACTGAAGTTGGAATGCCACCCTTCCAAATCTTTTTCCAAAACTCACTATTGACATTAAGCATATTCGGACGTCTAGAGGGTGAGAGTGAAAAAAACCCCATCACTTTCCAATTTCCACACACACCTATCCTCAACTCTCCTAGTACTCAGAGGAATACTCAAAATAGCCTCTGCATCTCCTACAGAAAAAGTACTCCTTACCAAAGCATCATTCCAAGCAAGAGAGTCAAGCAGAAGGTCACTAACCTTGAGAGAAGCATTCACCGTTGAAGGAAGTATAGTCGGCATATTATTTGGGATACCAGGGACCCAAGGATCCCCCCAGACTCGCACATGCTCCCCATCTCCAATTTGCCAGTAAGAACCCTGAAGGATCAACTCTCTTGTAGAAGTAATGCTTCTCCAAGAATAAGGGGAAGCATGCGCCTCTGCCGTCCAAAAAGTACCTCCGGGCGAGGTACTTATTAATTGGCAAAACTAGGAAGTTATTATATATAAACATTCTTATCCACAGAATTTTTTTTATTGAAGACGAGAAATGCACAAAGAAATATCAATTACATCTTAATCATAATGAAGAAAATAACCATATATAATCATGTGATTCATTTAATTGTGAAACTGGGCTGACCCTCCCGGACCTTCATATAGTTCCGCCACTGGGCTCATGGGTGTGAGACGCAGGAATCACACAATCTGATGTTGGCTTCATTTCACTTCTTAACATTCGAGTTTCAACATCACTAATTTCAAATGCTTACAGCATGTTGTTATAATAGTCACCACAAAAGTGTACTATTCCAAGTTCTACTGGTAGTTAAACACTAGCAAAGAAAAGGCAGCCCATGGTAGGCGGCATTGGCAAATTCTGAAAATTTTCAGAGGGCTTGAGATTTCTGGCGCTTTGTGTACTGAAGAATAGGCTCCTTGACCTACAGAAGAGGGAAAAGATTGCAGTTTCATTAGTCCTATTGCCTGTGATACAAATCAGAGCAAACCATTCTATCATGAGGAGGTTGAATCATATTCATACCATGCTTGTTTTCCTGGAACGCTTGTCTTGCGTCGACCTACTACTGCACATCACTCTCTCATCTTCATCACAGTAGTTTGTGTTGCAATTTGCTCTGTTTTCATCATTACCAGGTGCAAAACTCTCTCTTGAAATTTCTGGCTGCAAAGTTTCCACAAAACATTTATTAGTTTAGAGTTGAAACAGCTCAGTTGCAGGAGAAAACTAACACGAAATGGAAGTGTAGAAGCATAAGCACTAGACACTCACCTGAGCCCGGCCTGTGGGGGTGTTTCCATGCTCCTTTCTTATTGAAGTAGTCTGCTCACTCTTCATTGGACTCTGTTCATTTGAATTAGCCCTTATTCTCATGCGTGTCAGATCTGATCCAATGGAGTGGAGCGCACCGCATGTGGATGTGTCTCTGTAGTTACTAGCTAATAACAAAAGCATTTTGTAGGTGTAAGTATTAA
Organism: Rosa multiflora; assembly: GCA_002564525.1. Classification (NCBI taxonomy): domain Eukaryota; kingdom Viridiplantae; phylum Streptophyta; class Magnoliopsida; order Rosales; family Rosaceae; genus Rosa; species Rosa multiflora. The sequence continues at coordinate 130,138 of BDJD01001509.1, forward strand.
GCCGGTAATGTAAAGAACCAGGTGAACCACTAGAGCCTTAAACACAGTTTTCCTGCATAAAAGAACTTCTGCTTCTTACCAATTGGATAAAAATCTTGATGATTTGACTTGCTTTGGGGCTCAATGTTGTCCACATCCTGTTCATTTACAAAGTCAGAGAGCAGTATAGAATACATTTCAAAAAAGATTTGCAGACAAGTTTGTAGAAATACCATTGCATCATAATTCAAAGCTTTCTGGACTTCAGTAAGCTTTTTCTTGGTAATATCAGAATGGAGCACACGCTTTCCTGGAATGAAAAGTAGTGAGAGGACATGATTTGATTATGCAGAAGTAATAGCATACAAAGCTTTTAAAATGGCTCAAACTGAACACTCACCTAGCCTTCGATTTCCCTTGGCTTCAACCAAACCTTCTTGCACCATCTTATCAATCATCTTGCGCACAGTATTCTGATTTGCTTCTCCTCCAAGCTTGTTCTGAAGCTTCGCAATTGACACATACTGCATTGGAAGAACATGATAGAGTGCCTGCGATAGAAAACAATATCACCTGATATGATATTGAATAAAAAATGCAGGTCACTCCCAACAATAAACTTGTTTCCTCCTAAGAGGAACATAATGCATTATCATCATTCAATATACAGACCGCGTGATCTTAATCTTAGGTTCACAGAAAAGTCATCAGACCATACAAATAATTGAGGAATTGGGAGTAAATTTTCAAAATGCTAGTACTTCATATACACATAAGTATGACAAGACAGGAATCAAAATCACCTTCATGTACAAGTGATCATTGGCGTTTGGAGTTTTTTCACTATCAGGGACCAATTGACAGTCCATTTCTTTTTTAACCTTGATAAATTCATGGTCAGACTTCTTCATTATGAAATTCAAAAGGAAAATTAGTTTGACTTGAAAGCAAGAAACAATCAAAAGATAATTGAAATAGGACAAGAGGAAAACCTTCTTCCTGTTAATTGTGTTACTGTACCTCCAGTTTTTGATAGAACACCTTCAGCAGCAAGCCTATCCATAATTTCTGCAGTCCAGCTAAAGAGAATCAAAATTTGTAAACCTCAAAAATAAGTAAAAAGAATGCACCAGCAGGTATAAGTGCATTCTTCAGTTTACCTTCAGTCAGAACCTGCAAGTTATAATACAGAGATGGAGTCAATATGATATACATTAAGAATCATACCAATAGACTAAAGAACAGGAGAAAGCGCAGCATGTTCTGTTAGCCAACTGTACCAACAGTCAGTTTTTGGCACAAATTCCAGCAGAGAATTGAACAGTTGAAATCCGTACCACTGGGATGTCTGGGAAATTCGGGAGAACATCAGTAACTTCAACATTGTCAAGATGGCGGCTACTGATCCAGTCCTTTATCCTAGAAAATTGCTTTTCATCTTCCTCTGGATCCTGAGTATCATCTGTAGCTGAATGTTATAGAACAGATTGTTAGCCTAATACTGCAGGAAAGTAGCAAAGGAAGGAGATGTAAAGTTTTAGGAAATAAAGCCCATAATTAGCTGATTAGTTAGCTCAGATTCCAAGTTAAAATTCTTTTTCACTCTCATTTTCATGTGCAGATTGATCAGCTAACTTAGACGTGTAATTGATTTATTACCTTCATCATCCAT
>BDJD01001511.1:11093-23641 GCA_002564525.1 Rosa multiflora
CTGGAAAAACCAATAAGGGGTAGAATTACAAAGCTAATTCAATCTTTTTTTTTCTTTCCTCCGTTGAAACCCAAATCTATCGACTATTCAAAGTAATCATCTACTACAATGGACACTTCACACTTCTTCTACTGCAATGCACTCGCAAGTGCGAAACCTTAAGACTCATCAACACTCCGCCCAGCCCTCCTCTAGCTCGGGCCTCGCTCTCCTCACTCTCAGTTCCCGTCCGAGCTTCGCATCAACGGCCAGGATCAGCTTCGCCGGCACTCCCGATATCTCCTCCACCCTTCTCAGATTCTGACACGTCGACACCCCTCGGTTCCCGCAGAGTCTCACCCCGAACCAGAAGGACGCCGCGAGCGACACTCTCAACGGCACGCCCGGCAGCCGGCCCAGACAAAAGCTCAAAGCATGCAAAGCCAACGACACCGCCACCGCCGAATCACCACTCATCCCCAGCCTCTTGCACCAATTTACGAAAGTACCCTCCGCTCTGGCGTCCGCACTCGTCGACGCAGCTCGCCCTCTCTGCACCCTCCTCTTCGTAAACCTACAGGAGAATCTAGCCGGAACGTACGAATACTTGCCGGAAACACCCGTTACAGAGCTCCCCGATCTCTGCAGACAAACCTTTTTAGTCGTCGTCGTCGCCGTCCCGGGCAATGATTCGGTGCTGGAGACGCACGCCGAGCTCGACGACGACGACGAAAACGAATCCTCGCCTCCGGAGAAATACTCCGGCGAGCAGGATGAGCAGAGCCAGTGAGCATTGGGGACGCCGTCGCCGGAGATCGGGTCTCCGGCGAGGGCTTTGCAATTGGAGCAGAGCCGCTGGCGGACGTGGCGAGCGACGAGAAAGTTGGCGCCGTGAACCCTAGAGTCGCAGCGGAAGCAGAGGAAGGCGGAGTCGGAGGGGCAGTAGAGGGAGGCGTGGTGGTTGCAGAGCTCGCACACACGATCCTTCATTTTTCGAGAATGTTATCAACTTGGAGAATGATATGAACTGTGTATGTTGTTGTGGTGAAGAGAAATGAAGTATTAATGTTGTGGTGTGTTGTGTGGTTGGAGATGGAATGAGAGGGTTGAAGGAGGGAGAGGTGTAGGTAAGGGGGGGTTTTAATAGAGAGAAAGGCGGTGGTGAGGAGGAGTGACAGAGAAGAGAGAGAGAGAGAGAGAGAGAGAGAGAGTGGGGGGAGTCGAATTTTAATGGTTTTTTTTCTTTTTTGAGAGTTTTTATGGTTGGAAATGAGCAAAGTCGAGAAAGAGAGCAGCCAGCCTTGTGTTTGGTTTCTTGTTTTTGACTCTCTTTTTTTTTTTTGAAAATAGTTTTTGACTCTTTTTGAGTGGAGGGCTGTGGAGAAATGCATGCATGGATGGTATTTAAATGAGTTGTGTGTAATTTCGGATTTGGTTTTAGTGTAACGGACACACATCTCGGTCTCTGTGTCCACGTAATCCTCGTTGGCCTCGAAACTCGAAACTCGAAACTACTTCAAAAGAAATCCTTACCTTTTGTTTTTTGCATTCTTCGGTCCTTCAACTTCTGGATTTTTATGGAAGTCCCTTGGATGTTGTTGTATTTTTTTTTTCTTTTATCTCTCTATCTCTGTGAATGTCAATTGAAGTATGGTTTACATATACAATGCAAAATATGAATCGTTAAATTCTTTTATATGTAACACTAATAACGAAAAAGAACATTTTTCCCTAAATTCACCATCTTCTTTGTTTGAAAAAGTTGATCATATTGTGTTTGTTTCAAACACTAGTAGATCAATTACAGACATATTAATAAGTGAAAGACGTTGTTTTTTTTTCAATTAAAATGAAAATTGTATTGGACATTGACACAAGTATCGTAATTTGGATGAAAGTCTCGAGACATAACGTTACAGTACAAGACAATACACAATTTACGACAAAACTTTGACATGAACTTTACATTGAATTACATGACATATATACAATTTTTTTTTGGCATATACTCTATTATATTTTAATCTTAACAACTGTGTCAGGCAAACATTTAAAAGTATAATGATATATCTTTTGATTTTTTTTTTTTAAGAATACATGTGTTGTGAAAATAAAGTTATTGTAACTGTTTATCCAACCGTAGAAGAACTTCAGAGATTATAGATCAATCATCATCAAAAACACCCAAAATGAATGGCTTGAAGACAAAAATAGTACATTTCGAAGAGGGGAAAACAAGAGAAATGTAACTCCATGCAATAATCAAAAGATAACATATTTGCCGCGGAAAATATCTGGGCTCCTCTAACCGTGGGAGAGACTAGTACTAGTACGCCAACACCACAACGACAACAAATTCTCCACCACCAGATTAACCAACAACACGTGTCAGATTTTGACTACGTCACCATCTACCAAAGCCCCAACCTCCAAAACTCCTCGTGGAATTTTGGAATTTTCTCAGATTTCCAAATATACCCCCCTCACCATCATTCTTTTTTTTTTTCTTTTTTTTTTTTAGCGGGAAGGAGCTCCTTTGCGTAAAGAACGCTCCGAAAGAAACGGGGGGCCCACAGAACCGAGTCCTGCGACGTGGTGGAATCTGGCCGGGCATAGACTTTTAGGGTTAGTGTCTTAGCCACACAAATTGATGGCAGAAAAGTAAATCAAGGGCAGCGGCCCATTGCATGGGCGACACGCGTAAGGCGGAGCTGACGGCTGGTGCAGAACCACGAAGTACCGAGCGGTGGCTGTGAACGAGCATTGGCGTGATTTGAATGATTTCGGGTCGGGGGGGCCACATCTTCCCTTGAATTGGAGCTTTCTACCTTTTTTTTGTTTGTTTGTTTGTCGAGAATTCACCTTTTTTTTTTTTTTTTTTTTTTTTTCTGATCTCTAGTTTCCACCATAATCGTTCATGAGTTTGTGTTCACGTCATTATATGGCACGCACCAATAATTCTTCTAAAGGTAAGTTAAAGGAACGCAAGATATAATCATTTGAATAATTCCGAACATTTAAAACAATAAACACTAAATATATTGTCTTATACATAATATTTATTTATCATATTAATACTTTCAGAGAAAGTCGATCTAAAATTCTAAAATATCATGTTTTAACTTTTTTTTTTTTAAAAGATATCATATTCTAACTTATGATAAGAATATTATGCTGTGAAATAATTGATTGTTTTATAAATACTAGAACAAAACACACCCGATGGGTGTGAATAATTATTTAATTTCCTCCACACATGCTCTGCATGTGCAAGTGTTTTTTTTAGTTTTTTTTTTTTTTTTCAGAAAGAAAAACAGATAATGGATTAAAACTGTTTTTGTAGGGAGAAGTTAGTGGGAGAAAAAAGTGGGTTGTGAGATTTTTTTTGTTTATTTTTTTAATAAAAATATAATTTGTAATTGTCATAATTGCCCTTGTGATTTAATTAATTCTCAAAGTTTTTTAATATTTCAGGGTCATTTCTGTCAAATTTTTAGCTTTGGCTAACAAAGCCTCTTCTCTTAATAATAGTATAGATAATCATTATGTAGGTTTGAAGTACGTATCGGAGTAGATTCAAATTGTGCATTCAAACTAGTTTGGATAGTCATGATACTTTGCTAGCGAGGTCTCACACTCATGGTCTGTGCTGAAGGTTTCATTGACGTTAACTTGAAAAATTCGGTCTACCTTTTAGCTTTTACAAACAAACTCATTAATCTTATCCATTCCAATGTTGGCCAGACGGCCTAAAAGTCCGCACGCACCAAACCGTGCATGACAAGGCATTAAGGGAATTCTTTCTCTTTAACAAACCTATTGGTTTAACCGTGTAACAAGTACATAACTTCATCCATATATAAGCTTAGCCAGGCCTAAAAGTCCGCACGCACCAAACCGTGCATGACAAGGCATTAAGGCCTGAGCAACTAAGGATAGGAGGACAATAAGGGAATTCTTTCTCTTTAACAAACCTATTGGTTTAACCGTGTAACAAGTACATAACTTCATCCATATATAAGCTTAGCCAAGCCCAACAGAGAGTGACTTCTACTGCTTGTGACAGTTACTGGCCGGAGTCAAAACCCTTTCCACTCTGATTCATCTAAACAGGGTTAACTCTACCGTTAACTTGAGCAAACGGTGTTGAACCCCTTCACGTACTCTCTCCTATGCAGTCTCAACCCCAAATTGACTTGCTGCGTTGCAGCTTCCATGGAAATTTGCCTATGGTTATAAGACCCTCCTGATTGATAGCTCGATCTGTTGATCCTCTCGATCTTGGCAATCTCGGCCACGTACTGTGAGGCCTTGCAAGACCCTTTTCATCTCGTACTACTCCGTCTTCTTAGAGCGCCTCCCCTCCTCTTCCTCCTTGATGCGGGTGCATATGAGACAACATCAAATGCATTATTTTGTTGTTTTTATTATAGATTCGTAATCTTGGATATTTCATTATTTAGATATTTTTAGGGTATTGTTTTACATTTAGTTTAGGATTTACATTTAATTAGCTTTCCATTTTAGCTTAAGTCTACTTATTCTCCAAGTATTGTAAACCCTATAAATACGGGTAATGTACGAGCGCCTCCCCTCCTCTTCCTCCTTGATGCGGGTGCATATGAGACAACATCAAATGCATTATTTTGTTGTTTTTATTATAGATTCGTAATCTTAGATATTTCATTATTTAGATATTTTTAGGGTATTGTTTTACATTAGTTTAGGATTTACATTTAATTAGCTTTCCATTTTAGCTTAAGTCTACTTATTCTCCAAGTATTGTAAACCCTATAAATACGGGTAATGTAATTGTTGTTGGATAGCTTATGGTTTATGAATAATATCAGTTTATTTGAGGCATGGATTTGCCCTGCTTTACGAGTTTGACACTCCTTATTTCTGGTGTCTGTTGAGTGATTGTTGGAGGCATGTGTTCGATACCTTTTCCCCATCAATTTGGTATTAGAGCTTTGGCACGAGCTTGGTGGATTCCATGTCTCAGGTTGGGCGAAGAAGGGAAGGTTTCAGAATGGAGGGTCATGGCATCAACAACAACATGGCTGAAATTAAAAGGACGCTTCAGCAACTTGCGGTACAAGTCGATCGCATAGAAGCTCGTCGGAGTTCCAACGGGGAGAGAAACGTTACCACTTATCATCAACGTGACGATCGCATCGAAACTCGACGACGGGGTCGTAAGAGTTCCGACAGGGAGAGAAACGTTACCACTTATCATCAACGTGTAAATCGCATCGAAATTCCATACCAAAATAGTGAGAATATTGACGAGGAGCAATACATTGATCTCTTTCATCAATGTGCTTCTTTGTGTGAGTCAGACATAAAGGATGAAGGTATGAACACATTTGACTATTTTGGTATATCATGTTCTTCTTCAAATTCATCGAACTTGGATATGCCGCCACTTTTTGATAACTATGATTATGAAGAATATTGCGATGAAAATTGTTTGGAGATTGATAAGGCTCACCCATGCAAAGGTTTCTTCTTCCTGAGCAACAAGATCATGACATAGTTAAAGTCATGCAGGTCCATGTTATGGAAACATCATCGGCAATTGTAGGTCATGAAATTAATTCATGCGTGGGTGATATCGTTGATTTGGATGATCATGTAGATAATTTAGATCCAAAGTCCAAACTAGATGTGGATGTCAGCATTGTCTTAGGATCTCAAAAAACAGAGCATAGTATGTGTGGTTTAATACATGAGCATCCTAATAGAATTCATGATGTTAGTCTTAAGAAGTCATTTATCTCCAACAAGCTGGCGGAGAATGTTGAATCTAAAAGCAATTTTTCATGATCCATTACAAGAAGATGCAACTCACAAACTTATTGATTTCATTGGGGTTAATATGTTCTGCTTACAGATTCCAAAGATGTTAATCGATATTGTCAATCGTATCAAGAAAGGTGAGACAAATTTTGGGTTGGCAAAATTTATTATTATGAGCAGATTTCTCAAGTCAAGACTAGGAAGGTATTCCAAGTATTTATTTATTTGGAATGGAAGGAATCAATTGCAAGCTAATCTGTTAAAAGAAGATTTGAAGCAATGGAAGGTTTTGTCGGATTTTCTTCAATCAATGGCTCATATTCGAGGACGAATTCTTTCCAACCAGGGAAGGATGCGGGTGCATATGGGGCAACATCAAATGCATTATTTTGTTGTTTTATTATAGATTCGTAATCATGGATATTTCATTATTTAGATATTTTTAGGGTATCGTTTTACATTTAGTTTAGGATTTATATTTAATTAGCTTTCCATTTTAGCTTAAGTCTACTTATTCTCCAAGTATTGTAAACCCTATAAATATGGATAATGTAATTATTGTTAGATAGCTTATGGTTTATGAATAATATCAGTTTATTTGAGGGATGGATTTGTCCTTCTTTACGAGTTTGCCACTCCTTATTTCTGGTGTCTGTTGAGTGATTGTTGGAGGCCTATGTTCGATACGTGTTCGATGCGGAAAAGGTATCGAACACAGGGCCAAAGCTCTGATACGAAATTTATGGGAAAAAGGTATCGAACACAGGCCTCCAACAATCACTCAACAGACACCAGAAATAAGGAGTGACAAACTCGTAAAGAATGGCAAATCCATGCCTCAAATAAACTGATATTATTCATAAACCATAAGGATGGGGAAAAGGTATCGAACACAGGGCCAAAGCTCTTATACCAAATTGATGGGGAAAATGTATCGAATACAGGCCTCCAACAATCACTCAACAAACACCACAAATAAGGTGTGGCAAACTCGTCAAGAAGGGCAAATCCATGCCTCAAATAAACTGATATTATTCATAAACCATAAGCTATCCAACAACAATTACATTACCCATATTTATAGGGTTTACAATACTTGGAGAATAAGTAGACTTAAGCTAAAATGGAAAGCTAATTAAATATAAATCCTAAACTAAATGTAAAACGATACCCTAAAAATATCTAAATAAATCCAAGATTACTAATCTATAATAAAACAACAAAATAATGCATTTGATGTTGCCCCATATACACCCGCATCACTCCTCCTCAGGATTCGTCAACATCGTCACCGAGATCAGAGACTTCAAGTCCATCCACTTTGACGACGGCGTTTTGGTCCAGCCGGGCAACGCCACCTCTGATCCACCGATGAGGCCCGCCAACCGCAACAAAGGATGATGCCTTTTCTCCCTCTCTCCACAGACCTCAGCTCTCTCCGCGACGGGAAAAGGGTCAAAAACTAAATCTCCCAGTTCAAATTAGAAGCAAAAGGGTTTTTTGTTAAACATGTGGATAAGGCGACTTTAACGTTATTGAGAGAGAGCATCTAAATGTGACATTTGATGATGTGGCAACTATCTGACCATAAAATTACTTGTGAACCATAATTTTATGAAATTTACATGCATTTACTGTAAAGGAGCTCAATCCATAGTTATATGTTATTAGAAATGAACGGCTCTCCCCTTGTTATTGGTACTCCAAACATTCGTAAAGCTTGAAGCTGAAGCTCGTGCTTTGAGAGATGCTTTACTTAAAAGGCCCTGGATAATAACTATTCCCACATTCAAGATGAAGGAGAAATGAAGCTAGTTACTGTATGTATCAACCAAGTTTGTGTCAATTTTGGTTTTGCTAGTTTTGTTTCATTGTTAGCTTGTTTTGAGAAGTTTCGGTTTGATCCCCCTCTCTTGTTGTTTACTTATTCTTTGATTCATTCAATAGTGTTAGGGAGCTCCTCTCTCTCACTCATCTTTCAACAAAAAAAAAAAAAAAACGAGTTTGTGATATTCCTTGTGTTCGTTCTATTATCGGAGACACTCACCATTGCCTCCATATTTGCAGATATTTCCTTAAATCAATCTCACTTTTGATTTTGTGACTGCTTTGGGTTTGGTCATAACATTTATCATGCTTGATGTCGGTTTACCTCTTGGTGCTCTATTGATTTAGACTTGGATAAGTTTGTATGGGATGCCCAAAAGGCTTTAAGTTGTAATTTTATTCCTTTTTCAATTAATAAAAAAGAGCATAGACGTTGTTGTAGAGAAACTGAATTTGAGAGGAATTTTCTATGTATTCTCATTGATAATAGGGGCTTCTTTATATATAGGATTACAATGCATAGAATCTCAATCATACAAGGAAAGTAATCGTACATTGATTAGGAATCTAGATCCTCCTAATTTAACCCTATTACCACTAGAGCAAGTAACCTAGAGTTTGGACCAAACACAAATTAGGGTTTACTTGAACACTCCCCCTTGTGTTGCCCAAACGTGATGCTTCTCTCGTTGCCTCGTTAAAAATCTTACCGAGTAACAAAAACCCAGAGGGACAAAAACATAACTTCGGTCGAAGGGGAAAAAGAGCACAACACACACTTCACGATCCGAGGCGGACATGTAGACATCTCCCCCTGATATCTGCTCCTCCCCCTGATGACTACAATCATGGGAGTTCAAATAATTTCCGCAAGCCAATTCTTGCCACATGTTTCTCGAACGTGGATTTGGGCAATGACTTAGTAAACAAGTCTGCCACATTGTCCTCAGATCGAACCTGGTTCACTTTGATCTTGAGGAGCTTCTGTTGTTGCTGATTTTAGAAGAATTTAGGCGATATGTACTTGGTGTTGTCACATTTGATGTAGCCTTGCTTCATTTGTTCAATGCAAGCAGTATTATCTTCATAAATGCTTGTTGGCTCATCTGTGGTAGACTTCAGACCACAATTGCTTTGAACATGTGTAACTATGGACCTAAGCCATAAACATTCACGAACTGCTTCGTGAAGAGCAATAATCTCTGCATGTTTCGAAAAGGTAGCGACTAAGGTCTGCTTTGTAGACCTCCAAGATATCGCGGTCTTTCCCATGGTGAAAACATAACCAGTTTGGGAGCGACCTTTGTGTGGGTCAGAGAGGTACCCAGCATCAGCAAAACCTTCCAAAACACTTATATCATTTTGGGGTGGGGAGAGGGAACGCGGTCCACCATATGTGGTGTCCCTGACACTAGATGGATCCGAATCCATCTTCTCTCTGTAGGGATAGAACAAGCCCATATCGATTGTACCACTTAGGTATCGAAAGATATCTTTAACACTAGTCCAATGGCGTCATGTTGGCCAGAGCTATATCTAGCTAGCAAGTTCACAGTGAATGAGATATCCGGTCTTGTGCATTGTGCAAAGTACAATAATGCGCCTATTGCACTTAGATAGGGCACTTCTGCCTCTAGCACTTCTTCGTCGTCATCTTTTGGACGGAATGGATCCTTCTTTGGATCAAGACTACAGACAACCATTGGGGTGCTTGAAGGCTTAATCTTGTCAGTGTTGAAACACATAAGCATCTTTTGGGTGTAAGCTGATTGATGAATCAGGATACCATCTCTGCGGTGCTCAAGTTCTAAACCGAGGCAAAACCGTGTTTTCCCAAGATCTTTCCTCTCAAACTCGGATTTCAAGTGTTCAGTGGTTTCCGTTAACTCTTTAAGGGTGCCAATTATGTTCATGTCATCGACATAAACCGCTACTATTGCAAATCCGGAACTTGTCCATTTATGAACACACATGGGCATAGTTCATTGTTGACATATCCCTTTCCAATCAAGCAGTCACTTAGACGGTTATACCACATCCATCCAGATTGTTTCAATCCATATAGTGAGCGTTTCAATCTAATTGCAAACATGCTCTGTGGTTTGGAGCCACCTGATTTGGGTAGCTGAATTCCATCTGGAACTTTCATGTATATTTCCGTATCTAGATCCCCATATAGATACGCAGTAACCACATCCATAAGCTGCATGTTTAGTTTTTCAGAAACTACCAAACTGACAAGGTAGCGGAACGTAATGACGTCCATTAAGGAAGGATAGGTCTCCTCGTAGTCTATTTGAGGGCGTTGTGAGAAGCCTTGCGCCACAAGGCGAGCTTTGTACCTTACAATCTCGTTTTTCTCATTACGCTTTCTAACGAATACCCATTTGTGTCCAACTGGTTTGGTGTTGAGCGGTATTGATACAACATTGCCAAATACCTTTCTTTTTGCAAGAGAATCAAGTTCTGCCTGGATCGCATCTTTCCATTTTGGCCAGTCAGCTCTACGTTGGCATTCATCAACGGAGCGTGGTTCGATGTCATCAGTCTCAATAATCTCACGCGCCACTGAATACGCGAATACATCATCAATGATGATGGAGTTTCTTTCCCACGTCCCATGTACACTAGTGTAATTGCAGAGATCTCTACGTTCTCAGGGATAGGTTCTGACATTGAGGCGTCCCCCAAAAATGTCTCTTGGACATAACCATAATTCAGAACATTCTCATGGGACAGATTTTGAGTATCGATGATCAAAGGATTTGTTTGTGCCTCATTCTCTCTCTTTCTAGGGCGAGTATCCTTCGAACCAATCTGTCTACCGCGCTTCCTTGCAGGGCCTGCGGCCATAGATGCCACATCATTGCCATTCTGGGCAATGGCGCCATCTCCTGGTGTCACAGGAGAGGCGTTATGTCCATTATTTGGGACATCAATCCTTGCAGGCATGTTTGCAGGAGGTATGTGTGATCTCGTCACTTTGGCAACATCAGAAAATGCATCAGGCAGAGTGTCTACTACGTTCTGAAGCTCGATTATTCTTCGCACTTCAAGTTCGGACTGTGCGGTACAGAGATCGAGATGAGACATATGTGTTCTTATCTCCTCCTAACGATGGGAAGATTGTTTCATCAAAGTGACAATCCGCAAATCTAGTTGTAAAGAGATCGCCTGTCAAGGGTTCAAGATAGCGGACGATGGTTGGAGATTCATATCCAACGTATATGCCCATTCGTCGCTATGGACCCATCTTAGTACGTTGTGGCGGCGTAATAGGCACATAAATGGCACACCAAAAAATGCATAAGTGTGAGACATCAAGCTTGTATCCAGTCACTAGCTGTGACGCAGAGTAGGATTGGGTTGTAGTGGGTTGTAGACGAATTAGCGTCGCTGCATGCAATATTGCATATCCCTAAGCAGAAACAGGGAGATTGGTGCGCATAACCAATGTCCGTGCTATCATCTGTAGTCGTTTGATAACAGATTCTGCGAGACCATTTTGGGTATGAACATGAGGAACTGGATGCTCTACATTAATCCTCAGTGACATGCAATAGTCATCGAACGTTTTCAATGTAAACTCCCCAGCATTATCAAGTCGAATCGACTTAACAGGATGATCTGGGTAGTGAGCCCGTAGACGGATAATTTGGGCGAGGAGTTTAGCATAAGCAACATTTTGAGTGGACAACAGCGCGACATGTGACCAGCGTGTTGACGCATCAACCAATTCCATAAAGTATTTAAAAGGTCCGCATGATGGTCGAATTGGTCCATAGATATCCCCTTAGATTCTTTGTAAGAACGGAATGAGTATTTTAGGATCCTTTGAGTAGGACTGTCTCGGTCCTAATTTCCATAAGGAACAGGCTTTTCAAAATGAGCGAGGGGCCTTATAAGCAACCAATGAGGATTTTGGTTGGGCCTGAGGGTCCGTAGCACTATTAGAAGCAAAATGTGTGACTACATCTCCCATCATGGCATTAGAGCCATGGAAATTAGTGTGTGTGGTGTCATGGCCACTAGGAGAGGCAACCATGGCATCATGCTCATGGTTAGCGCCATTGATGGCATCATCACATGGGACTTGGGCAGCCCTGTGGCGCCCCAAGACGGCTACAGCGCCAGATGCTGCAATTGTTGCGGTCTTGCTAAGTCCAGGAATCAATTTTCAATTCTTGCTTCTTCTTACTCTGAAGAATGGATGTCAGTGTGAAGTCTTTACTATACGGAGCATCATATCACGACCAGGGTGCCCTAGTCGGTCATGCCAAAGCCAGTATGTGTCAGAATCCAAGAGATATTCTCTTATGACATTATTGGATTCAATTGGTCGAATTGTAGTGACATAAAGTCTACTAGATTGACACATAAGATTCTCTAAGATGCGTTTTCTTCCGTAATCATTAGAGGTAATGCAAAGGAACTCTTTTCCGTTCTCATTATGCGTTTCCGCATGGAATCCGTTGGCTCTTATATCTTTGAAGCTCAATAAGGTTCTATTTGCCTTAGGAGCGTAGAGAGCTTCAGTGACTTTAATCAAGGTGCCATTTGGCAATAGGAATTAGGCCATTCCATGTCCTTGAACTAAACCTGATGGCCCAGCCATCATAGTCACAGTGGAATATGTAGGCAACATCTCTAAGAATAATTGCCTATGTAGTAGAATAGTGTGCATAGTCGCACTATCTGCGAGACATTGTAGTTCATCCATTCCTTAAAAGAAAAGCTCGTAATTAAAAAAGGAGTCATAAAGGAAAGAACTCAACTTTTATTAATAAGCCAAACGGAATTACATCATCGTTTCTTTAACTAAAGAAAATCTAATCCTAAAAGATACTAGCTAATGCAAACAATGGCAGTCATCTAACTTCTTTCGGTAATTTCAATGCAAATGTGACCAGGTGAGTAGAGAGATGTCGGTGGAGCAAAGC
>BDJD01001511.1:29292-62321 GCA_002564525.1 Rosa multiflora
CCTCCTAGCCTCCCTCACCATTCTCCACCTCCTTTTACCTACTCTCTCTCTACCTATGGCATCATCCATTGACGCGGTAACGACGAGTTTTGCTGCCTCGCTTGCTCTGGCCGAGGGGGGATGCGCCCCTGACCTGGGGAAGATAGGCGGAGGTCCAGTGCAGAGGTCCTCCCAATCTTTTCTCCTCGGAAAGCCTTTGACTCGGAAACCCATAGACCCTAAGGCACTCATGTCTCACTTTAATCGAACGTGGATGGTGGATAAGGATTTTAGGGTTCAAGAGTGTCCTGGGGACCTGTTCTTGTTCTCTTTCGCTGCTGCACTTGATCGGAACAATGTTCTTCGAGGGGGAGTATGGTGTTTTGACCGAGCCCCGGTTTGTTTTGAAGTGTATGATGGAGTCAAGCGCGCCTCTACATGAAATTCAGTTTAAACATCTGTAAATCTGGACTAGGGTTTCTAGCATACCTCCTCTGTAGGAAGAACCCGAGAATCTCACCTTGATTGGCAAACTTTTCGGTGGTTTTTTGGAGTATGACAAGAAGGAATTTAAGAAGGGGGTGATTAGGGTTTTATTCATCCATGACATATCTAAACCGATCTTGCTGGAAAGAAAAGTCTTCCTAGATACTGGGGTTTAACCCATGTTGCAGTTTCAGTTCGAGCATCTGCGGGGGAGATGCACTCAATGTGGTCTGATCACACATGCTGGACTTGCTTGTGAGGAACCCACTGCAGTAAACCCTACACCTAGGGTTTTACACTTTCCCGAAGCTTCGACCTCAGGGAATTCCTTTGCTTTCTCTACTAAGCATAAGAGAGACCTTCTCTCTACTTCCCTGACCGTCCCAAGGAAGAAGCGCCCTGTTTTTCGTCTAGTGGAGCGTCCAACCTCGGAGTCTTCTTCTCCCATTGAGCCGGCTGCAACAGTAGCCAGTACTAGGGTGGTAGACATTGCTTTGCCGCACGGGTTGGAGAGTAACGAAAGTCTAGGTGAGGTTCCTGAACTGGCTGTTTCTGGTGACATTGTTATTACTCCAGGTACGTAGAAGCAACAGACTGTTTTGCCGTCCAAAAAGCGGAAGAGTGGTGGTGCTTGCCATCCTAGTCCCAAGAAATTTAAAACAATCTTGGGTGGCAAGATTCCAACACTGCATGCTGAGGCACTTGGCCTCATTAAGGAGGATGGCGACCTCACTTTGGTCACGTTGAAAAAGAAGTCTGGTAGGCCTCTTGGAAGTAAGAACAAGACTCAACGTGTGAACAAGAAGCTTGATGGTACTCCCCTGAAGATTACTTATCCTACTAGTACTGAAACTGGTCTTAGCCCTAGGGACAAGGGCAAAGGAAAGATTTAATCTTTCCAGCTTCCTTTGCCTTTCACTAGAAGTTGAATTCTACTACTTGCGTCTTAGTTTCTCTAGTTGTACACCAATTGCGGTCCCTAGGCGACTAGGCTACTACTTCATGAGAGGTTAGTAGGGTGGTTTTATTTCTTGTGTTTAGGCTAAATAATTGAGCGAATGTGTTCAGTGAAGGTAGCATGTCCTTTGTCTGGTAGCTTATACCATTTATGAGTTTGATGTAAGACAATTTTGGATATATGAGCCTTCTGACCCTTGATATTTGAATGAAGTTATCTCTTTTTATCAAAAAAAAAAAAAATGGATACTATTTTCTAGGGACTTTAGATCTCCCGATTCAACCACATGTGGTTTGAACATTGTGAGGGAGCTTAGAATCTGAAGTATGTATTATTCTAGCATCTATATATCTATTACAGTTGTATGATGTCAATTAATGAACTTATTCATTTCCTTTAAAAAGCTACAGTTATTTTGGTTTAGAAAGATATGTGAAATTTAACAGTCAAGCTATCCACGAGAAGGATAACACCACCAGTCGCCTCATTTCATAAAGGAAATATGAACCAGTAGCTTCATTGGCCAAGCCAAGCTTCACTACCAGTTGTTCATAGGCAATGCTGCACACACTGGTCCTACAACTAGTGCAACCGGTAATCAAGGCTAGCAAAGCCGGCGGAAGTGCAGTTGAATGATGTTTGAATTGACAGTTTAAAACTCGATGCACCGGCACAAACTCCCTATCAACAAAACTCCACTGGCACAAGCGGGTTAGTGTTTATCCGCTAGCTCCAATAAATCAATCAAAGAATATATGTGTGTGTTGTATTAATCGACATAAAGAGTATTGATCAAACTTATATGATACACCAATTCAAGAACTACAATTTAACCACTTGGAGAGGTAAGGTTGGTCGAGCGGCCTAGCATGGAACTCCCATGTCTAGTGTTTGAGTCCCAACTCCTACCAGTTTATGGCCAGCATGTTTGAGAGGCTCTTGAATTCGTGCAACTGCTGTGGGAGATTAGTATGACTTTGTTGGGATACCCTCATGGACCTCAGTTCTAATACTGGCTAGTTGGATGTGTTACTAACTCGCTAAAGTAAACCGAGGTGATTTGCCACCTCACTCCAATAAAAAAAAAAACTACAATTATTTAACATGGTTTAAAATAAAGACCCATATATAGTTTGAAATGCTAAAAATGGATTTTGGCCAAATAACAATATTTTCCAACATAATAATCTCAATAATATAGGGGATCATTCTCTAACACAACTTTTTTGTGAGTGATGTTTACTAGCTCCGTTGATTTGCAACTCTCTTTCTCACTATCTCTCCATCAGGCTCCTGGTGCAGCCCGTACTGCAGCCTTGTTATGAATCTCATCATCTCTCTCAGCCTGCAGCCTCTTCCTCATTTTTTCTCTTATATCTCTAAAATAACAATAAGTGTTCAACTTTGATACAAAATATATTTTATACATGTATTGGACGCGAAATTTAGTTTATGATAGAAGGAAAACAAAAGAAAGTCCACTAACCTGCAACGGGGCACATAGCACTCATCTTCTTTGCAAGACAGAGCATGGTGATAAAGGAGAAGCCACATCTTCTTACAGAGAAGACAACCTCCTGGTACACGAACTTGGCATCGACTTCCATGAAGGAGAAGCGCATAGACCAGACGACAATTGGGGTACTGACATTGCTTGAAAGGACATCGTACCGCATGTGCTACAGCATTTATGACCCCATGGGGAAGCATTTTCCTAAGATCAAGCAATAAAAGACCAAACAAAGATATATAATATGCACGAGTATTGTAATTAGTATAACCAGAGAAGTAGTGATTACTGAAAGCAGCAATTGATGAACTTCTAAAACACAGAAACTATAATTCAAACTTATGAAAGGAGCGCCTCTAAGGAGGAGTAACTAAGCTAGGTCTGACTTTTGATCGATCATGAGTAGATAGTTAGATACGTTTTAGGGTTTTTATATGTAAGTAGAGAGGTGGGGTGGGTAGTGCGACGTAGTTAGCTAAAGGATCAAACCTATAATTTTTTTTTTTTTTTTGGTCCATGGCCCAAAAGAACAAAATTAGACTCAAAATCAGGCTAAAAGTACAAAAATAACAAAACAAACAAACAATAGAAAGCTAATGTAACGGATGTCAAGACTAACTGTGGCAACAAATTTCCATTCCCAATATTCTCTCTCGCAAAACCCTAAGCCTAGGGTGATGTGCAAAGTGGCGGTTGTCAGATCTTATCGCGTACGTCCAGCGCCGGACACGGCTTGGTGAGATTGTCCTGGTTCTCAGTTTGTGGAGGAAAGCCTTGTGCGGTGTCAAAGGGGTTGTGTGATGAGCGACAAGCGGTGCTCGTGTTGGTGGATCAAAGACGTTATTGAGAGGCTTCGATCAGATTTACTCTGGTTTGGGCTTTTAGGTCGTACCAGAATACAGCGGCTTGGGAGGGCAGATTTCCGGCCAGCTACGCAGGACTGCAAGGGAGGCTAGGCTTGAATCGTTGGCCTCTGGTGGATTGATTTTGCTACATCGTCAGGCTCGATCAGTGTCGTTAGTGGTTGAGGAAGTGGTGTAGTTTTTTTGCAGTTCTGATGTTGTGGTCCAAAAGATGTCAATGACGGTGGCAATGACAAAAGTAGTGGTGAGAGGTTCCTCCTCTATTTGCTTGGGTATGGGCCTGGGCCTTTGGGCCTGAGATCAATCTTGGGCTGATGGGTAGGGGAGCTTTCCTGCTAGACAAGACTTGTTTTGGGTTTGGGAGCCTACGGGCTTGGACTCAGGTTAAGGCAATCTGAGCCCTAATATATTAGGTTATTGAGTCTGTGTGAGGTTAGATAAACTTCTATGATGTTTCTAGTATCTTACTTGTACCACAATTGCCTGATTAGCAAGTAAGGGCTAGTTGAGTGATTTCTTTTTCGTAGGAGGCTAGGTTTTTTCATTCTTGTATAGGCTCGCTTAAATGTGAACGTCCCATAAATTTTAATGATCTGCTCTAGCTTAGATAGTTTAGTTTGGATTTTCTTGCTGAGTTTTGCTTATGTAAGTTATGATAGACTCTAACATTTAGCTGTTGATCTAATGAATTCTACTTCTATTTCAAAAAAAAAAAAAAAACAAACAAACAAACAACACACAAGCCCATCATCTTCAATAGTCGAGCCATCGCGTGACACATAAACGTCATGAGAGCTGCATCCAAGAACCGAGTAGTCGGTCAAATCATTCTTGCGCATGAACATCAAACCAGATCCTGACACAAGAACTTCACAATTTAAATCCCAAAATCATACAAAACATTAACATAACTCGGCCATCAACAGTTCGGCAGGCGAGGACTTACCAGGCAGTAAGGTTACGAAAAGAAATTGAAAAAAGAAAGAGGAATTGAGAAAGGCAGCAGCGGAATAGCTGACATGCTTTACATATGCCGAATTCTGAGATTCAAATCAGCGTACATTCATTTAAAAAACTGATGGGTATAGAGCATGTGCTCCTGAAACGTGAAGAATCTGGGATTTGAAAAGTATGAGAAGAGGAAGAAGAGTGGAGGGACATGAGGGGATGAGCATCGGAGAGAAAGAAGAAGAAAAAAGGATAGATGGTTATCTGGGATCTCAGGACGAAGAAGATTTGGGTGATGGGAGAAAGAAGAAAACAAAATCAAAATACATACATACATACATACCTGCCTCCGTCGGGACAAACAGAGAGCTTAGAGGAAGAGAAGAGACAAGGTGGTGCCTCTCTCTCTTTTGGACACAACATTCCCAAAGCTCAACCCGATCAAACCTATAAATTGAAAGTTGGAAACATTATCAGTAATAATAATAAAAGGAATGTAATGATAAGTTGTCGATTTCGCAACATTCGTTAAAATAAATATATTTCCATAATTAGAATTAAATTAATAAATTCACCGGTGATGACCATAAATTCTAAAATCTTAAGCCACATGAGTTGGTCAGATTTTATAACCATGCATTTTCATTAACCATGACCCAATAAGATGAATTTCAGATATGATGATTTATGTATTGAGGGTAGTATGGGTCATATCTTTCTATACAAATATGAGTAATTATTCTATGGTCTCAAAATACTACATGCTAGCGCTATGTGATGGTCTGGGTTAATAGAATTGAAGCATTTTTATGGATTCTGACGTAAGGGTGAAAAAAAAAAATTCTACTAATAGACCAATCAAAGGGAAGTTATTTTCATGTATACAAATTATAATAATTCAAACCATTGTATATGCAATATTTTTTTTTTCTGAAAGCAATTTTCTCTTGAATAGGTACTTTAGGATTTAACTTGCTCAAATAAATGAATTAATTAACGACACCCTTTACCTTAACCATATGGTTAGTGAAAGCTAGAGAGTTACATAACTTGAGCATAGTCTCTATGTCACGAGGCAAAACAATTATACGTCTAAAAACTTAATGAAACGATGGAAAATGCATAACTTGGGAAAAATGTTCCAAAAAGAAGCATTAAGAGAAAAAGAAGAAGAAAACTTGTTTAAAAATAAAATAAAAACAAACTGGGCAGATGGCGCGGGAGATAGGAACCCTCTGAAAGGCTCTTCCTTTGGCCAAGTACCTCTAGCGGGAGGGAATAGTGTATCTGTGAAGTTACCCACTTCTGTACACAGCTTAAATACTGAAACTACCGACTGGGTTAAAGCCGCGACTGTAAATTCTGCACTTGCTGAGCAGAGCAGTAGCTGCTGCAGCTGAAATGGAACCCCAAATATTTCCATAATTAGAATTAAATTAATAAATTCACCGGTGATGACCATAAATTCTAAAATCTTAAGCCACATGAGTTGGTCAGATTTTATAACCATGCATTTTCATTAACCATCAGCAAAGCCGGCCCTGAGGGCTGCTGCCTGAGGCAGCCGCCTCAGGCCACTTCTCTCCGACGGGCCTCGGCCAAGTTTTTTTTTTAAAAAAAAATTTAATTTTACATATATTCGTTTATGATTATATAATTTTTTTTCGCATATCTACTACAAAGCGGCCACGCTAGTGCAATGGTAATATAGATGTGCTGTTGTTTGCAGCATCAAGGTTCAAAACACAGTGGCCTATTTTTTGTTTTTTTTTTCTTAATTAGTTTAATTGCAATTTGTTTGTCTTTTTTTTTTGTCTTAATTAGTTTCTTTGCAATTAAACTTTTTTGTTCCTTCTTTTTCCAGCTTCTATGGAAAGAATATTTTTAAATTGTATATTAATGTACTTGCCCTTTGTTTTTCATTGGTTTCTTTTGTAGTTAAATAAATTATGTTCTTTTTTATTTTTTCAACTTCTAAGTGAAAAATTATTTTGGAATTGAACACCTTTTTTTTTTTCCTTGCATTAACTTTAATGTAGGGTTTTAATTTATATATATATATATATATATAAATTTGTTCGTTATTTCCATCATTAGAATTAAATTAATAAATTCACCGGTGATGACCATAAATTCTAAAACCTTAAGCCACATGAGTTGGTCAGATTTTATAACCATGCATTTTCATTAACCATGACCCAATAAGATGAATTTCAGATATGATGATTTATGTATTGAGGGTAGTATGGGTCATATCTTTCTATACAAATATGAGTAATTATTCTATGGTCTCAAAATACTACATGCTAGCGCTATGTGATGGTCTGGGTTAATAGAATTGAAGCATTTTTATGGATTCTGACGTAAGGGTGAAAAAAAAAATTCTACTAATAGACCAATCAAAGGGAAGTTATTTTCATGTATACAAATTATAATAATTCAAACCATTGTATATGCAATATTTTTTTTTTCTGAAAGCAATTTTCTCTTGAATAGGTACTTTAGGATTTAACTTGCTCAAATAAATGAATTAATTAACGACACCCTTT
Source organism: Rosa multiflora (assembly GCA_002564525.1). Classification (NCBI taxonomy): domain Eukaryota; kingdom Viridiplantae; phylum Streptophyta; class Magnoliopsida; order Rosales; family Rosaceae; genus Rosa; species Rosa multiflora. The sequence continues at coordinate 36,586 of BDJD01001511.1, forward strand.
ACCTTAACCATATGGTTAGTGAAAGCTAGAGAGTTACATAACTTGAGCATAGTCTCTATGTCACGAGGCAAAACAATTATACGTCTAAAAACTTAATGAAACGATGGAAAATGCATAACTTGGGAAAAATGTTCCAAAAAGAAGCATTAAGAGAAAAAGAAGAAGAAAACTTGTTTAAAAATAAAATAAAAACAAACTGGGCAGATGGCGCGGGAGATAGGAACCCTCTGAAAGGTTCTTCCTTTGGCCAAGTACCTCTAGCGGGAGGGAATAGTGTATCTGTGAAGTTACCCACTTCTGTACACAGCTTAAATACTGAAACTACCGACTGGGTTAAAGCCGCGACTGTAAATTCTGCACTTGCTGAGCAGAGCAGTAGCTGCTGCAGCTGAAATGGAACCCCAATCAGCAGAGAGCTCCACCACCGCCCTGTTCCGGCTGCTCTTCCCATCCTCGAAAGCCGGGTCACTGATCTGCAAACTGGGCTCCGTCCCCGGCGCCAAGGTCCAATTCGATTACCCGACCCACGGCGACGAATGCGTCGTCGTCATCCTCGCCGACCCGAACCCCCAATCCCCAGACGGGTCGCCCGCCCAGCAGGCCCTGGTTAGGGTTTTCAAGAGGATGGTGGATGAATTGGGCCAACCCGAAAACGGTAACGGTAACGGGTCGGTTTGCTGCTGCAGGTTGTTGATTGGGAGTGGCCAGGCTGGGTGTGTGCTTGGGAGAGGAGGGAAGGTGGTGGAGAAGATGAGGCAGGACAGTGGGGCCCAAGTTAGAGTCTTTCCCAGAGATCAGATCCCGCCCTGTGCTTCTGCCGGAGATGAGTTGATCCAGGTAATGCTCTTTTGAACTTTCATGTTCCGGCAAATCATAAATGTGGCTGCTTTTGTAATTGTTTTCTGTTGTTTTTGTAATTTATTGGGACTCTGCTTCGTATTGGTGATCAATTACTTATTGTTTATGTGATCATTTTGGTTTAAGTCGAGTTTATCGTTTTAGTAGGATTTATGGAATGAGGTGCACTATAAGTTTCCTGAAATGGTGTTATGAGGACCTGGAATAACACAAGAGTCACTTGTGTACAAGGCTCAGTGGCTCGTACCACCTTAGAATGATTCAATGATAAATGGGTACATAATGCCGGTGTGATACAGTAACCACTCAAAGAACATAGTCCCACCAATACTGAAAACTGAAACGAAGATGTCTGACCGAAGTTATTCTCAACAGAATAATGTGCTAGCTTCTCATGTGTTCACCTAATTACCTGAACCATGATCCATGGATCTTTAATAAGGGTGGGTTGACACGTTGTGCCCTAAGTTTTGCTTCTTGTGTGACTGTGAAGGAGTTATGTTGTGAAGCGCACCTGCATTTCACTGGTTACTATAGCATTTGCAATGTGAACCACCGGTAAAACTAGGCACAAAGTGTGTTTGATCGCCTTTTTTTTTCTTTTCTTTTCTTGTCTAAGATGGTAGGACTGCTCAAGATTAGAATATTCATTAAATGAAAGGGTAGACAAAAACAAAAGCAGGCAATGCTTGCTAAAAAAGAGCACACTGCACATAATGTGGGGTGCAGATGACTTGTTTGTTTCTGTTGTGCTAATTGCATTACTTAAGGCCATATGCGGGTGGATTTGATGTGCAGATAACAGGAGACTTTTCAGCTGTGAAGAAAGCACTTCTGTCTGTTTCTGGTTGCCTTCTGGATAATGCTAAGGTAGATGCAGCCAACTCTAGTGCTACCAAAGTTGCCAACTCTAGCGCTACCAAAGTTTCGGGGGGGTCGATCCATGGAACTGGTATGCCTGCACAAGTTGACTCTGTTCCTCATCGGGGTTTTGTGTCTAGCTTTAATGCTGTAGATTATCAGTCCAGGAGTTACTCTTCTAATTCTGCGCCAGATAACAGCAGTCAACGAATGGCTATGGAAGAAGAGGTGGTATTTAAGTTGTTATGCCAACATGATAAGGTTGGTAGTCTGATAGGGAAAGGTGGCTCCATTATACGAACTTTTCAAAGTGAAACAGGTGCATCTATCAAGATTGTTGATGCTGCACCTGATTCGGATGAGCGGGTTGTTGTCATATCTGCACAAGAGGTATGAGAAGTCAACTAACTGGGTTTGCCTTGCCATTTTACTAGTACTGGCAGAAGCAATACAGCAATACATTGCTTTCTGTCAGCCTTTACACTATTTATTGTTTAATTTCTTATTTTAAGGAATAAAGTAAAAAGAACAACAAAACCAAAGTCTATGCAAGTTTAAGGTTGTGATGTTTTGCAGAATCCTGAGCAAAATTATTCCCCCGCACAAGAAGCTGTTATGCGTGTGCATCATCGAATTGCGGAGATTGGATTTGAACCTGGTGCTGCAGTAGTGGCTAGGCTCCTCCTACATCCACAGCAGATAGGTTGTTTATTGGGTAAAGGAGGTTTCATTATTAATGAAATGAGGCGAGCTACTGGTGCTAGTATTAGGATTTTTCCAAAAGAACAAGTTCAGAAATCTGCTTACCACCATGATGACGTTGTACAGGTAGCTTGTATTTATATTTGCAGACGGACTGCGGGTCTTATTCTTGTGAAAATAGCTATTAAGATAATACCTTGGTGATTTTTGGCAGGTTATTGGAAGTTTGCAGTCTGTACAGGATGCACTCTTTCATATCACAAGTAGGATTCGTGAAGCCATATTCCCAATGAAACAATCATATCCAAATTTTGGTGCCCCACCGTACATGTCTTCATTTCCTGAGATGCCTCCCCCCTCATTTAGACCGAGGCATAATTCAACCTCCCCTGGTGCGTATCCTTCACCTGTTGGATTCCATCATGGAATGGATCATTCTGCTTTTCGATCCCAACCTCCAGACCACCAGTCCCCATTTTCACATGGGGATCACAGTGGTCTATCTCACATGGACCGAGTTCCGTATTCTTATGGTGGTGAGCGTCCAGGACATGGTCCGGCATTTGAGAGATCTTCTCCAAGAGCGTGGACTCCCCAGGTTAGTGCCTAGTACTTTTGAAAACCTGATATTTAACCTATCATGGAGGGAATGTTGACCTATCGTTATAATTGTCTAATGTTTTAGTCAAACCTTTTTTTTTTTTTCCTTTGGTTTTTTGGTTGTGGATTTTTCTAGGGAGTAAGCTCTGGAAACCTAAGGGAAATTGGAGATGCTAATTTGGGCTTGGCTCCAAGGAGTGGGTCTCTACGAAGGTACTATCTCGTGGCCTATGGAAATAACATTTAGCTGCTGTGTCTTTATGATTAGCTATAGGTGCACCCACATGCTGACAGCATGTTTATGATGCTTGCCATTTTTATCTTGTGAATTCAGTAATTTGTCGTTGTAGTGGGGAATACTGTGCTAAACTCAGTAAACATGAATGTGGATGGTTGTGGAAATAATGGATCATTGTGCATTTGCGCCATTATTTTCTTTCAAAAATGTTAGATGAACTTGACTGGAATTATTAACTGAGTAAAATTAAGATAAGCCATGTCTCTCTGCATATTTTTATCAGTTCTGATACAAGTTAAAAGCATGCAAACTGATGTGGATTTGCATCTAACTTCTTCTGCAAATTTGAGCAGCGGCTGTCAACCACCTCAGTTAACCAGCACAACCATCGAGATCATGATTCCTCAAGCGTTCATGACTCACGTTTATGGAGAGAACAACAGTAATCTGAATCAGATTCGGCAGGTAGGTTTACACGTCGTGTTATTACTTTATAGTTTATACTGTGACAGACAGAATTGGTAATGAGCCGTGGATTTATTTTTAATATGCGCTTTTGCATGGATATTTCGTCTCAGATATCAGGTGCAAATTTAGTTGTTCATGATTCAAAACCCGGATCTTTGGAAACCCAAGTTGTAGTATCCGGATCCCCAGATAAAACACATGCTGCTCAGAGCCTTATCCATGGTTTCATCCTTTGTGGTCAGACACAAGTTTGACAATCTTTTAATCTGTTTATATTCAAGAGGCCATGATCATAGAAGAATGGACTGGATATGAATTTTTCCTCCTTCACAACGGCTAATCATCACACCACTTCCCATCGTATAGTTTATATCATTCTCAGTCTTGTACTGTTCGTAGCATTTTATTAGTCTGATTAAAATTCACTTGTGTTGATTAGCACCTAAAGGCAATGATATCCAGAGTTTATCCCCATTTTCTTGGGTAATACTAGCAGAGATGCTCTCATTTTCTTTAGCTTCATGAATTGCATTTTGGAGACTTGACCTCCCGATTTGTTGTTCTTGTAAAGGATCACGGTCGCCTGTCTCAACTTGCCCACTTGGGGTACCTTGTATATTTGTTGTTGCACCTGTAACTACCTGATTAGTGTCGCTTGGCATAGCTAATGGCTTTGAAGCTAGACAAGTTGCTACTACACCCGTGTTGGGTAGCTAAGATCACCCTTTGGTAAAGAGGAGTTTCAACAGCAAATACTTCGTTCATACAGAGATTGATGAACACTCAACCGTTTAACTTGCTCCTTCCTTCCTTTGTTATATCATTTGCACGAACATGGGGAGGAAAATGACATTGGGATTCTGAGGAGCTTCCACAAAAATACAGGGATAGATGATCCCTTTATGCGAAAAAATTCACTTCAAATTTATTCTTTGTTCTTGTATGAAAATGAGAAGACGTGTTGCATGAGGACTGTAGGAAACAGCACTGAGAATACTGAGATGCAAATAGATCAACTCCCTTATATCTTGTTTTAAAGGAAAAAGGAAGTTGTGTTCCATCTATTGCTTGCCTTTTCGTGTGTTCTTCAACATAAGAGTTTGCCTACCCATAGTATTGGCATTGGTTCCTCCGTAAAAGCTTGAATCACATCAAGAACCACATGGGCTTGCGTCTCTGCTGAAATAGGTTGGTCTGAAATCGGAACAACTGGCGTAAAAACAATGAGAACTCTTTCCTGTAGAACGCCTCCAAAGAGCAGAAAGCAAACCCTCAAGTACATCAGTTTTTCAAGTGGTATAACCCTTGCGCAACAACAACAATTGACCAATAAGGTTCGTTCTGAAAAGCTTCATTTGCTCATGGTAAAGAGCTTCATTGATCTTAACGTAAGTTTTTTTCTCCACGGACAACAGGGCCAAGCAATTAGCTGAGAGGAAGTGAAGATTCAGTCGAGTCTGAAAGAACATGTTCGCGTCTTTGGGGCTGGTGGAGGAGATGATGAAGCCGCCACTGCCAGAACTTGATCTTAGGGGGGAAGCCTTCAGAACTTCCCTCTAAGTCCGAAGAAGAATTAGTTTTCTTTACATATATGGAGTCCAGATTTCAACAGGAGTCCCATCCCACAAGAAAGTTCTCCATGCACACACCTGTATAAATTAAGATCTTAACCATTTGCAATTACACACGTTTCTTCTTAACCCTATATCGAGTGATCCAATTGACCGTACATTTCGTTAAAATTGAGTGCAAACTCTTCTTGTCCGAGCAAATTCGGTGATGTAGATCTTCATGGTAGACGAAGCCTTTCAAGAAAGTGATATGGTGTCGTGATTTGATACGCCGCAAGTCCAAAACAATCTTCACTAGCAAACAATATAAGTCAGAAAAAGGAGGAGGAGGAGAAGAAGGAGCAAAAGAAGAAGAAGCAGAAGAAGAACAAGGAGGAAGAGGAGGAGAAGATGAAGAAGCAAAAGAAGAACAAGAACAAAGAGGAGGAGGAGGAGGAGGTAAGGACAGGAGTTTCAAGGAACTCCCAGATGACGTCATGCAACTGATTCTGCACCGACTGCTCCTGTCAGATTATCTTCATTGTCGTGGCGTAAGCCCTTGTTGGCGAGCAGCAATTAACAGCAAGCGTTGGCTTCCTCCTGCTCATCAACTCCCATGGATTTTAAACGGTTCTAGTACAGCACCATGCATGAAAACATTCTACATCAAAACAGATGATGACTACTTGTTCATAAGCGATCGGAAAATTTGCAAACCAAAAGACATCACAGTCTGGAATTGTGTTGGATCAATTGAGGGATGATTGATCATGGGTACTAGAAGAACAGATGCTAACAGCTTCTTCTTCTTCTTGAATCCTGTATCAGGTGCTCAAGTTATGCTCCCATCACATTCCACCCCCAAGTTCTAATTCCCGGGAGAAAAAGTAGTAGCCTCTTCAGTACCAACGACAACAAAGTTGCAGCCGCAGCAGCGGAGCCGTTATGTGACCTGCCTTCACCTTCAAGAAAAAGGTCGTTTGGCCTATTGCACGCCCACTGATAAATCATGGACCTTCATTGAAGCTCTAGAATTTTCGGATGTAGAAATAGTTGATGGGAAATTATATGCTGTAGGTAGCCACGTATTAGAGTTTCTGATGGTGTTTGACATCCATTTAGATTCCAATGACAGCAGACTTCATACCCACACATCAGAAAGGTTGGTTACTGTTAGTATAGGTTTGATGTATGTTGGCATTCTTAATACAAAAGTTAGAATTAATCATGGGTTTGCTAGAGTTATCAAGTGTAAATTGGAAGAGATATATGGTCATACAATGCTCCAGCTGACTCTTCGAAGCACTCCAGGTAAGAGCATATGCATTTGCATTTCATAAAGGTCAACCTACATGCATACTGGGATTGCAATCTGTTATGCAATCCCTGTCAGGTCAGGTCGTTGGATATTGTTTCTTCTTTTTCACGTTTTGTGCTCATTCATTAGTTGAGTGTTGAGTCTTAAAAGGATATTTCTCTACATGATTTGATCTGTTAAGTCTTGTCTATCTTTATTAAGGATAGAATCATGTTTACTTGTTGAATATCTTTTTATGATTTGTTCCTTCCATATTAGGAGTCAATTAGGTTTTGGAGTCTTTATTGTCCAAGATTTTATGGGGAGTCTGAAATATATATATATACAGATCCTATCCAGAGCGGAGCTCCGCTTTGAAATTAACGTGTGAAGTTTGAGTTTTGGGTCACTTTTCGGTCGCATATCCACATCTCGACCATTCAGTTTTTAGGTACTAGTGTATAGATCATTTCTGCAAATTTTCAGTCAAATTGATGATCATTAAGGTATCTAACTCGCTTAAACCAAAGGACGGACTAAATCTGTCACCCTGGCCCGTACTAGCTTTAAGGCCGTTATCAATGCCTTAACAATCATCAAAGCGAATAAGAATTTGTGCATCTATTGAGTCAAAGTTTTCCATTTGTTTTGTGAAAAACTGTGTGCTTCAGATTCGAGACTATGAACTACTTGATCCATGTTTAAGTAGATCATTGAGTCAAACACATTCATCATTCATTACATTCTTCACATCAAAGTGTTCTGGAGGTTAGTTGGAATTGTTGATGTGCGTACAAGGTTAAAGGTCGAGGTCAGCACCTATCAACCAGTGAAGACAGTTCAAAGGTGGTGAAGATATACGAGGACAAGATCAGACAATCTACTAGTGTGTTTAGTAAGTAAGCCGAGGTAAGAGCTTTGGATTGTTTGTAAAGAACTTGTATTCTCTCATCTAGTGATTTGTTTTCATTAGGGTCTTTAACCTTAAAGGCCCTACAATTGTTTCCTCATTTTTGAGGTTTTTACTGCGCAAACAATTTTGGTCTTTTGGTTGCTATGTGTTTGTGATTATCTTTGTTTGCCTAGTTATCTCACTGCTGTTTTGGGATCCATATATGTGTTTCAATCCTTAGTATTGTCTGTTACTTTTTGAATTGAAAGAAAGTGTGATTTATGCGCCACCCCCCCCCCCCCCCCCCCCCCTAGTCCTTAGTGGGTAGAGATTGTTGACCTTGGTGATCGGGCATTGTTTATGGGCACGCACAGCAACAAATTTATCACTTCTTATGATAAAATAGTTGAAAGAAACTGTATCTATTTTGTTTTCGCGGATAGTCAATGAAACAAATCTGGGGTGTTTTCCTTGACAAATATATAGGGGCATCAAACCTTTGACTTTTGCCAAGCATCATCACCCTGGAGTAGCGAATCGGACTCTTTTGGTTCACACCAAGTCCTTGGTAGCTAGCTTTTATATAGGAATTAGGTTTGGTTTTAATTTTTTGTATTAGTAATATTAGTGTCTCAAATCTAGGGCTGTCAGTCGGTCGGTTCGAATCGGTTATAGGCATTACCAACTTTAAAACCAAAGCTTTCGGTTTCAAAATTGAGCTACCAATTACCAACCAAAATTTCTAGGTTTTTAATCATATTTACCAAATTCGGTATTTCGGTTTTCGGTATTACCAACTTTAGAACAACTAATTCTTTGTAATATAAATTAAAATGAACAAAATTAGGTTTTTCAATTTTATAACCGTAAACTTCGTATTCATCTACTAATCATAGCTTTATTTTGTATATATGACATCAAATTTTATCTATTTTCAATAAAATTAGGTTATTCAACCATTTTGGACTAGGTTACTCAAAATACATGTACTATTAATTATGTAGTATATTGAGTAATGTTCATACTATTATGAAAATTTATTTCTTAATATACATGTATGTGTACTGAAAACCATAGTATATAAAGCTAATATTTAGATAATCGGTAGATTCGGTATTTACCAAAACCAAACCAACTTTTTCAGTAATTTTCGATTTCAGTTTTATCGGTTTCGTTTACCAAACCTAAAGTATCGGTTGGTATTCAGTCGGTTTGGTAATTACCAAACTAAGTGGCAACCCTACTCAAACCCTTCACTCTTTAGCTGACAGGAGAGGAGAAAAGATGAGAGAGAAATTAAAGAAGGAATAATGAGAAGAACAAACGGGAGAGAATTGTTTTGGTCAAAAGTACGTAGTTTTTACATGCCATTTTGACTTCTATATTTGGTTTTGTTTATAGGAGCTCTATTTATTATGGTAGAAATTCTGGTTTCCTTGTTCTGAGTTGTAACATCAGTAGAACTACACACTCACACACATACATGAAGATTGGCAAATTGCTTATCTTCCATTCATTCTGATGGGATCACTACAACAATTTTTCCTAATAGCACCCCTTTTTAGCCACCATAAATTGCCAGTGCCAATAGTATTACACTGATTGATCTAAAAGATTTATGAGTTTTTTTAGAAAAAAATTCAGTTTACTACCCTGTGGTTTGCACTCAATATCATGTTAGTTCCTGCCCTTTTAATTTGATCAGAAACACCCTCATGCTTTCAATTTCAATCAGCCATGCTCAAATTTTTCCGAGACATCCAAATCAAACGTTAAGTGGTGAGCTGGCAGCGACAAAGTCAACGAGTGGGCCGACAGTAAGGGGTAAACTCGACATTCCACTTAATTTCCACCCAAACTCAAAAAAACAAACAAAACAAAAAAACCCAAATTTCTGTACCACCTCGCTGGTTAATGGGTTCTCTCCAAAACTAATGAGAACCACAATGGGGAGCAAGATGGGAAGTAACCAAGCTGTCATCTCCTTCCTCACCAACCTTGCATGCGCAGCTTTTGATCTCGGCGTCGGAGCCACCATCGTCAACTCCGACGTCCAAGCTCTGGAGCACGAGAGCTTGATCCGCTGCCAAGTACGATCTCCTACCCGGAAGCCCCTCGGAAATCTCCAAGTTTGATTAGTTTTCTTGATTCGAATGAGGTGGAAATTTAAGATGGGTAAGCAAATATTGTGTCTTTGATTTCTCTATGGTTCATTCGTCGACTCCGACTTCGACTTCGACTCAGATGAAGATGATGGAGCCGAGAAACTCAGGTTCGAGAGACTCCGACTTCCACTTGGATCATTTTGTTTCTGGTTTTTTCATAGCGGTAATTGCTTGATTTGGGTAATTGTTATTGGGTTATTTTTGTTGGTCGTGAATTACTATTGAGTTCAAGGATTTCTCTCGATGTGTGTCCTTTAATCGAAAGGAAATTGAACACTTCTATGCTCTGTTCTGTTCATTTGGATTTGGGTTGTTTGAATTTTGTCAGATATAGCCATCTTCTACACCTAATATGGGTTCTTCACCATATACCTCAATTCAAATTTTTGAAACTCTAATTTGTTCCTGGTTGGTTCATGAGAATTTCTTGGTGTATATGCCTCTCACAGTACTTTAAAGCTAGGTATTTCTTTCAAAAGAAAGTTACAGGTCTTGTTTTAGAACTCATCAATGGGAGAAGATGGGAAGAAGTCTACTATTAGGCAATTCGCTTAGTGCATATGCCTCTCACAGTACTTGAAATCTGGGTATGCTTCATTTGAACGCCTCCACTTTTTACCATCTGTTCTTCTACACCTTCTTGGCTCTGAGTCTTTCTGCCAAAGCCCATATATATCATAGCAGTCCCACCCATTTTATTATCTCTTCTTGTTCCAACTATGTAATTGATCTATAGCTTTTTTGTTTGGTCTGAGATGATTAGCAAGCTTAAATTTATATTTGTTAATTGTAATTTTTTAATTTGGTTTGAGTGGAAATTTCGGATGTTATGAGTTTGGGTGGAAATTTGGGTTTTTATTTATTTAATTTAAATTTTTTTTTTTTAGTTTGGGTTGAAATTAAGTGGAATGTCGAGTTTACCCCTTTCTATCGGCCCACTTGCTGACTTTGTCGCTGCCAGCTCACCACTTAACGTCTGATTTGGATGTCTCGGAAAATTTTGGGCACGGCTGATTGAAATTGAAAGCATAGGGGTGTTGCTGATCAAATTGAAGGGGCAGTAACTAACATGATGTTGATTGCAAACCACAGGGTAGTAAACTGAAATTTTTCCTTCTTTTTTTTCACTGGCCATCAGTGGGTAGTATGTACAGTACATGGAACATAATTCTTGATCTTCTGTTAATGGTGTAAAAGGGATCGGAGGAATAGTATTAGAAAAATGTTTTATCTCAAATTATGTTCTTTTTGTATTTAGGCTTTACATTCTTGAAAAAATTGGGCGTTGTATGATGTTGAAGTTGGAGGCAATGGGTCTGACATCGCTAATGTTAGGATTGTATATATCCCTGCACAAAAGTCATGTTTTCGTAATGTGTCTTTCAAATCTAGTATAAGCTTCTAAGCATAATAGTTTTACAAAAATTTTCTAAGTAACCTTTCTTAATTAAGATGGAAGCTTCAACTCTATATATGCGCTTTGGATTGCTATTGTCATACTGCATCTCTTTGTTTCAAAGTTGAAGTTGAAACTGAATCTATCGCATCATATTGTATGGATTTATTTTGCAATTTTCTGTTTGTATGTTATTCAGTGTACCGTTTTTCACATGCAATTACAAGAGGACAGTTATGTTGACAGAGGCAGTCTTTAAAGCAATAGAAAGAGAACTTTGTGGTTGCAACCATTCAAGTTGCATCCATGGAGGAACGTGGTGCTTAATTTCTTCGATAGATGTTTTTACTTGATTTTATAGTTATTTTTTTATATAATACGCTGTAGAATACATTTGAGTACATTGTGCCAGATGGCACTTTTTTTTCTTCATATAGTTCTACAATTTTGTCTCCAACAGTATTGGTTTTATATTGGTACTGATTTAAGCAAAAGGTGGCAATAGAAAAGTCAACAAGGCAGTTTGGTGCCTTGGCACTGATTTGGAGGTGTAAGTTTGCCCTGGTTAGGGATCATCATGGACCGGGCTAGGGCCGGCCCTACCCTAAATTTTAGGGCTTAGGGTCGGGCCGGGTCGGGCCTAGTCAAAGTCAACAAAATTTAGGGCCGGGTAGGGTCGGGCCGAGGCTTAAATATGTTAACCCTTACCCGCCCTAAAAGCCCTATCTATTAGGATCAATTAGGGCCGACCTTCCGAATAGGGCCAAATAGGGTCGAAAAGGGCCTTATTTTGTTTAATAAAAAAAACTTACATTTTTTTTTCTTCCTCAAAATGTGGCTTAATTGTTATATAGGTAATATAAGACATTGTTTTTAGTTGATCATATTTAATATGTGTGTGTGTGTAGGAATTAACTTATAATATTTATTAATATTAGTTAAGGTGGTTATATTCAATTAACTATCTCTCTAAATCTACTAATATTAATTGTTATGTAACAAAGAAAATAAAAACTAAAGAAATCAAAGCTTAAGAAATCAATTACAAAGAAAGAGATAAATTGCATATTATAGAAAAAAGAGAAACATAATTAAAAAATAGAAAATTATTAGAGCTTATTTGGGCGGGCCTAAAGGGCCGGGCCGGGCCGGGTTTCATTCTCATGGCCCATACCCTACCCTATTTTAAACAGGGTCGGGCCGGCCCGCCCCTAATGCAAGGGTCGGGTTGGGCGGGTTTAGGGCCTAAAGGCCAAATGATGACCCCTAGCCCTGGTTATAGCTTATAGGTACCCCACCGTACGTAATTTTATTAGTAAGTTTTGGGGTAATAGCACCTGCAATGGAGGGAACTGAACTAGTATTAGTGGCTGTAAAGTGGTTAGTGAAATGATTTTTTGTTCATTAAAAATGAATTAGGTTGATCACCTTACCCTTCATTTTTATAATTGTATTCCTAGACTTGGGAAATTTCCATAATGGAATTAGGTAAGAATAGAGTACATCATTGCCAAGAGTCGTTTTTAACAACTAAAATATGTGTCCCTATGTTGTAGAATATTCTGTAAATATTTACTTTTCTTGTACATGTAGATTATGTATTCTGTATAATTGTAGGAGATTTTTTTCCTATTAGGATTACTCTTGTATCTCTTTATAACCCTCCCATTTGTAGATGAATAATATTGAAGCAAACAAACATATTGAATTCTTAGTTTCTACTTGGTATCAGTGCAGGTTCAATCCCTGTACTGTATTCCTTTGAAACTCGAAACCCAAATCTCGAAGAACTTCACAAATCACCTAATCAATTTAGATTTGTTTTTTCTCCTACTACACATCACCACAAAACCATCTTGAAGTTGAAATTGCTTTTACATTGAAAGCTGCAGCATAGAAGCATCACGTGGGGACAAGTCTACATCACCACATCTATTAATTTAGGCCTAGCCGACAAGCCTTACTGCAGTCATCCCTCCTTTTTTGGTCATATGCAGGCCCCACTTCTACCCAATGGAAGATGATGCTGCCACCCTTGCACTCCACAACATGCCTCCAATCATCAATCATTATCATACCACTGCTCAAGATAATTTAGCGTTTCCAACAGGCATTTCCTTGAATGAATCTAACTACACCATATGGGCACCTCTTATGAAGATGAGGATTGAAGCGCGAGGAAAGGTTGGCTACCTCACTGGAGCCAGAGCTGCACCAAATGAGAACTCCCCTGAATTTGAAGTTTGGGCCACAGACAATGAAAAAGTGAAGAGTTGGCTTATGGATTCCATGGAGCCGTCACTTATGAATCGGTATATTCGACTCCCAATAGCTAAACATGTATGGGAAGCAGTTGAGAAGATTTTTTATGATGATTCTGATGAAACTAGGATTTTCGAATTAAACAAGACGTGCTTTGGGGCGAAACAGAATGGTCGAACTCTTCCTACCTACTACAATGAATTGGTGGGAATGTTTCAAGAGATTGATTAGCGTATGGCCTCCCAAAATAACACAGTGGCTGCTGTTGTTCAAGAGACTACTGCCATGGCATGAATGCGAGTTCACATGTTTCTTAGTGGACTCGATTCAGAGTATGATCAAGTCAGTGGTGAGATCTTGCGCAAAGACCCAAAATTTGACTTGGAACAAAGCTATGCCTATGTTCGAAAGGTGCATTCTGATAGGCAGGTAATGAGACATGCCTCTGAATCCTCTGTCATGGCTGTCCTCGTGAGTACTTGAAGTTGTGCGGGCCTCCTTATTGCCTACCTTATTAATCGTATTCCTTCTTGGGTGATTGAATTTCAAAATCCTCAGCAACAACTTCAGAAACTTTTTTCACTTTTTTCGTTACCAAACTTTGAGCCTCGCGTGTTTGGCTGCGTAGTCTATGTTCATATTTCCAAGCCTCAACGCAGCAAGCTTGATCCTCTTGCCGGTAAGTTTATATTTGTTGATTTTGCTGAATTCCAAAAGAGTTATCGCTGTTATGATCCACTTACTGGCACTATACATGTCTCTCTTGATGTTGCGTTTCGTGAATCCGAGTCTTATTATTTATAGGGAGTTTCGGAGTCTTCCCTTCAGGGGGAGAGAGGTTGTGAACAAAATCCTCGAGATTTATTTGCATTAGAAGAATTTGAAGAATTAGAAGCTTTAGAATCAAGATTTGGAGTTGGGAATTCTCCAACTGAAAATACAACAGAAACTGGGGCTGTAGGAAACGAAAAAGAAAAGGATACAACCTAATGAAATGAAAAAGAAAATGAGACTGCTGCCATGGGGCCCTCCACATGCCAAAGAGACAAGGTTGCTGCCATGGGCCCCTCCATCTGCCAAAGAGACCATGAAGTTACCGAGAGAAAACAAAGTGGAAAAGAAAAAGATGATGAAAAAAGTGGAAAAGTAAGAGATGGTGCAGCCGTGGGGTCCTCCACCTGTGAAAATAGTAGTGAAGCTGTAGGACCAATGTCTAGCTCCATCAGTGAGCATTCCTAAAGTGAAGACAATACGCACCAGGAAATTGACGACGCCGCCTTAATGCATCCTCATCTATCAGATTTCTTCACCCTCTCTACACCGTCAATTGAAGAATCCGATGCGAATGTTCCTCCTCAAGTACCTTTAATTTCGAATGAATCATCTGGGGTAGATAATATTGAGTCTAGGAAATCACAAATGGTTACCAAGGGTATTCCTAAGAAACAATATGAACCAGACATTAAAACCAAAGTTGAATATCCTATAGTTAATTACATGTCTAACCATAGCTTGTCTGGGTCATATGCACTTGTTGTTGATCAATTATCCACTGTATCTATTCCTAGTAGTGTACAAGATGCTTTGGTGGACCCTAAGTAGACTTAAGCGATGAATGAAAAACTAAAGGCTTTGCAGAAAAACTTGACTTGGGATATTGTGACTATACCAGCCGGAAAGAAGATTGTTGGATGTTGATGGGTGTTTACTGTAAAACTTAAAGCTAATGGAAGCATTGACAGGTACAAAGCACGATTAGTTGCCAAATGATATACCCAGCGCTATGGAATTGATTATGAAGAGACGTTTGCCCCTGTAGAAAATATCAATATTGTTCGAATCTTAATTTCACTTGCAGCAACAAAAGATTGGCATCTACATCAGTTTGATGTAAAGAATGCTTTCCTCAATGGAAACTTGGAGGAAGAAGTGTATATGGACATGCCGCTAGGGGTCAAAAATATGCCTTGTGATACTGGCAAGGTTTATAAGTTGAAGAAGTCTCTGTATGGTTTGAAGCAGTCCCCTAGAACTTAGTTTGGAAGATTCTCCAAGTCTATGAAGATGTTTGGATACAGACAAAGAAACTTGGATCATACCTTGTTCATCAAGTGTAGCCGGGGTAAGATTACTGCACTGATAGTATATGTTGATGATATGATTGTCACAGGGGATGATCTAAAAGAGATGGAAGCTCTACAGAAGTATCTTTCTAAGGAGTTTGAGATGAAGGACCTTGGGCAGTTGAAATACTTTCTTGGAATTAAAGTTGCAAGGTCTAAAAAGGAATTTTTTTTTGTCTCAACGTAAGTATGTACTTGACTTGTTACCTGAAACCGGGATGCTTGATTGTATCCCTATTGAGACACCGATCGAGATGAACCACAACCTCGCCATCTATCCGGATCAGGTTCCAATAGATAAAGGAAGGTACCAATGCCTAGTAGGGAGGCTCATTTATCTTTCTCATACTAGACCTGATATTGCTTATGCGGTGAGTGTGGTTAGTCCATTTATGCATTGTCCCGGTGAAAAACATATGGATGCAGTATATCGCATTCTGAGATATCTTAAGATGGCACCTGGTAGAGGTTTGTTGTTTGAAAAAAAGGGTGAGTTGGAAGTTGTGGGGTACACAGATGCAGATTGGGCTAGTGATAAGACGGACAGACGGTCCACATCTGGGTATTTTACATTTGTTGGAGGAAACCTTGTGACTTGGCGCAGCAAGAAAAAGAAGGTTGTTGCTAGGTTAAGTGCGGAAGCTGAGTTTCGAGGTATGGCATATGGAGTTTATGAGATGTTGTGGATTCGTAATGTGTTGAAAGATTTGGATTTTAAACTCAAGAAGCCTATGGACTTGCATTGTGATAGCACATCTGCCATTGAAATTACTCATAATCCTGTACAGCATGACCGGACTAAGCATGTAGAAGTAGATCGACATTTCTTTAAGGAAAACTTGGATAGGAAGATTATCCGTTTCCCTTTCGTGTATACAGAAGATTATTTAGTAGATGTTCTTACGAAAGAAGTGTCAAGGAAAGTGTTTGATAACTCAATTGACAAGTTGGGCATGATCGACATCTATGCACCAACTTGAGGGGGAGTGTAGAATATTCTGTAAAGAACAATTCTTAGGTTCACCCCTAGGGTGAATGAGCAAATTCACTCTCTCTTGTGATTAACGTATAATAACTTTATAATTTTTTAATCAAACCGTTCATGTTGTATAACGTAATATAAAGATTAGCTCTGCAAAAAATCAATTAAATTGAAGACCTTTTAGTTATTCATTTCTATGAATTACATGGACGGTTCATCATAGTAGTAGTAAGTGTTGTTAGAACCATTCATTTGTTTGATTCAATTAGATAATTAAACGATTTCCGATTTGATTGATTTTTTACAGAGATGATCTTTAAAGAATAATTTAAGATATAGACCGTTGGATTATAAATTTATTAAGTAAAAATATGTTAATCGACAACGGGGTGAATATGATCATTCACCCTAGGGGTGAACCTAAGAATTGTTCTTCTGTAAATATTTACTTTCCTTGTACATGTAAATTATGTATTCTGTATAATTGTAGGAGATTTTTTCTTATTAGGATTACTATTGTATCTCTTTATAACCCTCTTATTTAGAGATGAATAATATTGAAGCATACCAAACATATTGAATTCTTAGTTTCTACTCATGTTAGGTTGGACTTGTGGATCATGATTTAGCTGTGAGTGGGTTATGATGCCATGATCCAGCACATATGTAATTTTATGAAAAAGGGTCGTTTTCCCTATAGTTCTTTATCCATTCATACGCTATCCACCGCTTACAAGTTTTTCCATGATCACAAGTTTTTCCCTTGGCAGTTTCCTTGAAGTCGGCAACAATTTGGAACGAATCAAATCAGTTTGGTGGTATTTGACCTTGATTCAATCAATCTGAACTTACTGTGATCAACAAGGCACCAAGAATGAAACTTCCTGGCAGTTAAGAGTATACGTATAGGTTCCACTATTTGTCTATTTGATGGTGTTGACGAGACTTGGAGACCAATTCTTAAAAACGAGAGGTTCCCTGAAATCGGGAACAAAGTGACTAGGGGTGATTATGTATACTAAACCCGATCTAAACTATAAATGCTTGACCTTTAGTATCCGAAATGACACACAAGTCTTTTGAGGAGCTTCTATAGCCAATCTACTGTCCTAAACAAGCAACAAGAACATTCTCCTTGCAAGCTTAAACCAAATTTTAGGAAATGACACTCACACTTAAAACCTTTAATTAATGTCTAGTTAGGGCAGTTACGTGGATCTAGACCTGTAAATGAACCGGATTTTGATCCAAACCCGCTCCAGATCCGTGGCTATTGGACGGGTTTGGATCGAAAATTTTGATCCGTTGATCCATTAATGATCCGAATTCGTTAACCTATTTATTTAACGGATCAAATATAGATTTAGTTCGATCCGACTCTTTAATGATCCGGCCCCTTTTTATAAAATATTATTTTTAAAAAATATAAAATATAAAATATGAAGAATTTCTAATACAATTTTTTTGCATAAATCTAAGGGACAGTCCATCACCCAAGATTCCAAGAAGCATTAAGAATTTTGATAACGTAATTCTACTTTTGGTGATAGTTTTCATGTTGTTTTAATATTTTATTAATATCTTATGAGGTATAATGATATAAATTTAATATTACTATTTAAAATTTTAAAATATTTGAAATTATAAACGGGTCGGATTAGCGGATCAGGTATCCGTTAACCCGACGGATACGGATTTGGATCGAGCTATCAATGATCCGCCGGGCTAACGGAACGGGTTTGGATCGAATTTTTTTTTTAAATAAACGGATTTAGATTTAGGTCGATCCGATCCATTTACAGGTATACTGATGGATCCCTAGCATCTTCGTTAAGGCCGAAACTCATGCAAGAAGCCTACATAATTAATTAATCCCCACAACGAGAGTCTGTAACTACCCAAAGCCTCATGTAAAATCGCTAGCCCTACAATACCTAGGTCCATCAATAAGCTAGCTCTAAACACAGGCTAGCCGTGCACAGTCTACACAAACTTTCAATCACAAGACAGAATGATATCAAGACTATCAGTTCAATTTGCTCACCATTTTGAGTTTATTTAATGTATTAAAATGGGGCATGATACATCATTATTTATCATGTATCATTTCGGCAAGGCACTCTCCTTCCATAGGACAGAGCCATACAAAATATTAAATTATGAAGGCGAAGTGAAAGGGTATACAATGGGTGTACTAATAGTGATCACACAACATATTATCCTTGGCATATATATACTACAGGGCTAGAGTTCAACTCTCACATTTGCTTGCCCGAATTACCAAAAAAGATACAACGCATGACAATGTAGATACAATATTACATTTTGCTATCGATAATCAAGAGACCGGAACTAGGCGCCTGGAGCAAATGGTGCAGTAGAACTTCCTCTTAGTTTTGTGGGAAATAGGTATACAACAGAAAAAGATCAAGTCGGCATCAAAGTCCCAAGCCAAAACGGGGCCTGCGCAGTAAGGGCAAGCTGACGCAGCACCACTCTTTCCTTTAACTTTTTCTTGCAGATCAAACACTTGTAACACACCCATATTCTATATCTCTATCTCTTCGTCCCCTCCCTTTTTATTAGTTTGTATTTTCAGATATCTTTGTCTAAGTCCCTCAACGTTTCTATTCCCTCCTATAATTCTCTACCGCCCATGCAAGCGTATAATAGAACCATATCACCCAATTTATAGGAAGGGCTCTGCGCGCATATAAATCATCGAAGACCAGATTGTTCTTTCACTTCTTTGCAATGAATTTTCACACCCATAGTCTCGAGATTTGTTATCAGGGAAATTGCTTCAGTTTTTTCGCTGTCTTGTGGGTTGTTGCTTTGGAGATTACAGCTGCTCGGTCAAATCACCAGCAGCCAAGTAGAATTATATGATATGAATCATATGATGTCCTCCAGTAGGTTTTCCTCAGCTGTAGCTGGGTCCACCTATGCACTTTTATTCTTGCGACGTATTGACTGGGTCGATTATTCTTGATTACACAACACGTCTTCTATTTAATACGACACCCCGGCCCACAATGTGAAATCACAATCACTTGTGATGGAACACATTATATTCAAATATCACAGTTTAATGTCTACGATAATCGACATAAGATTTGCTTATACAGTGTTAATGTTAATACAGGACCCTAATTCAAACGGTTTCTATTTTTCTGCTGGTCTATCTATCTTAGAGCAAAAAGATAATGAACTTTGCAAGAAAAAAATATATATATTTAAATAATAAGGATAAAAATAAGAAATAATACATGAACTATACCACTATCTTATCGATGATGTGATTGATGTCTAAACTTTATTTTTTGTCATAACCAGTACCTGAACTCTTTGAGTTACTTAAAGCCAAATTCGCTTAATACTCCGGCCAAAAATGACACGTGAGGCACACGTATCTCATTTATCAAGGTTAAAGATGACAATTTGTATTATCGTTAACTGTATCATGGCCCAAGCCACTATCTTCTCCTTCTCAATCTTTGATCTATAAAGCAAAAACTCAATTGATCAAACAATTAATGAACTCAAATACCAAATATGTGCCTAATAAATGAGACAGGTGTGCCTCACGTGCCATTTTTGGCCATAGTAGCGAGCGAATGTGGCTTAGGTACCACTTCAAAAGAACTCGAAGAGTTCAGGTACTGGTTGAGTGGTTGTGACAAAAAAATAAGGTTCATGTACCATCTATAAAATAAATGTATAGTTCATGTACGATTTGTGATTTTTTCCTAAATAATAATTATTCAAAACTTCTACAATTATCGATGAATATCCAACAAAATGGTGATGGGCGAAATACTTGATATAATAATAGCTATTGGTATTTGGTAATTGGTAATTGCATCTATTGAATTTAGAAGTTTCTCAATTTCGAAGTGCATTGAGAATGATAATAGAAAAACAACCATTGCCGACAAACATTACTTCTGGTCTTAGGCAAAAAGGTAATGAAGTTTGCATTAAAAGAGTATTTGATTAATGATTGTTCAATGCTCTTGATTTCCTCTCGTATAAGCACCTCAACCGTCGATTGAGAAGCGCCGGTGCTCCATCGCACTATAGAACATCATATGATTATCCAACAAAAAGGTCATGGGTAGAATTTCATAATAGGTAGTTATTATTGGTTTTTAACAGCGTGTGCTGAATTAAGAAGTCTCTCAATTCGAATGCACGTCACCAATGGCAATAATAGACAAACAAAAATTGTTAACATACATTCCTATTTCTATAAAATATGAGCTAGTGTTATTCAAAAAAAAAATTGAGCAAATGGATTTCATGGGAATGGTGGGACTTTTACGTCGTATTTGTTCTTTATGGTCAAAGAATATTATTTCTAAGAGATTCCTTAGAAGAAACCCAGGCTTGTGTTTAACGTGGTATGACCGCACACAAGCTTTGTATATTGGATGAGACGCGCAAAGACTACGTCAAGACCTCTTGGCGTTCCTTCTGGGTTGGAAGCGATAGTTGATGCCTACAAGTTTCCAATCGTGAAAATCCATTAGCAAATAGCAAGCTTTACTATAGATAGCTCCTCGATCTATAAGCAACACATATATGGAAGCAGTTCTACTAATCAACAGCTTCTGGGTTCATGCAAGGCGTCCGCCAGTTGCCAACCTAATGATAATGAGGTAAATTCAGTTCGCAGGGTTAATGAAAACCTGATTCCATTTCAAGAACACTGCCTGCAGCATCGGCCCTCTGGTTTTCTTCGAGACCATCACCATTTTTGTCTGTTCCTCTCTCTTTTTCACTCTGTTATCAGTCCAGTCTCTTTCTAGCCCAGAATAAGTACGTACCCTCTTGTGGATTTACTGCCTATATTATCGGTATGGAGAATGGAGTTATTCCTACTTCTGATCATAAAATGGTACGATTGATCACAACTTGCATGTTTTGAGAGTATTGAGCTTTATTCAGCAAACTATAACTCCTGGAAGTTGTTCAAAAGTGACAGAATAATTTTGAGACCAAATTACTTGTAAGCGGTACCACTTTTTCTCTGTTATGGACATTTCTTCCTTACGTTTGCAAAAGTGGACATGTTCAGACGCTTAAAGTTACAACTGCTCTTAATGAGAATGACTCATCACCAAAAAGTATCTTGTATCTAATTTGGGTAGCCCCTATCATCTCTTCTTTTTCCTTCATAATTTGTAGTCTTATATTCTCTTCTACAATTTAGCTACGAACATGATTAAACCCATAAACTTTCTTTCTAATTTGTAATCTCAATCCTTCTATGAATTAGCTACAAATAACAGAAATTAACCCTAGAAACTCGATTCATAACAAAAAAAATGGGTTTTTTACTTCAACAGTGTCTAAACTCTTCGAGGACTTTTGAAATGATACCTGAACTCTCAAAGTGATCAAAGTGATACCTAGACTCTATTTTTCTTATCAACGTTGTACCTCTATCCATTTTCCGTCACAGTACCGTTAGAATAAAGCACATGCCCGACTTGATTTTCAAGGGCAAAATTGTCTTAATACAATTTAAAAAAAAAAAAACTGAAAGACAGAAGTCGAAGCTGCTATGGGGGCTGAGTCCGAGGGCCATCGCCAACCCAAACCCGAGGTCGCCATCGCCGCCGCGAGTTCGAGGGTCAAGTTTGTTCACGGTGGCGGGGAAGAGCAAAAGCAAAGCAGTGAGGATCGAGGTGGTTCCGGTGTGAAATTAGCTTACCGGCCTTCTGAAATTCTTGCACACCGAATAATTAAGAAGAGCCCTCTTCTCCTTCCTCTGTGTTGATTGCTTGCGTGGACTGACTAGACTGAAATAGAAAGAAGCTTCGGGAAATGCCAACAACAGAGACGAAGAGCTGGCTCTGTTTCACGAGATGCAGCCGCGTGGCAAAGACAAGGAGAAAAGTGAAACTTTCTACTCCTGAGCAAGAACGGCTGCGACGAGCTCGATGCTGCTTCTCCGCTTGGTACGATGGCGTTTTGGGTTAAAAGCTTCGGTCTTTTGTTACCCTCAGTTAGATTGTTTTGGTGTTGATTTTGATGATGGTTTTGTGCAGAGTATGATAAGGTGATTTATAAGATTAATGGGTCGCTGGCGCCGGAGTGAAGGAGCAGAGTGGATTAGTTTTTGAACTCGGAGAATGAGAAATCGGAGTACGATCGGTGAGTGAGTTCATGTTAAAGATGAGTTCGTAAATAGATTATGTTTAATTCTTCCACCCAGAAAACATTGGGTTTTCATCTTCCATCGCTCATCTTCCAATGATCTTAGCCTTGGTATCCTGCAATTCTGCAAATATCAAAACCCATCACTCTCGTGGTCGAGAGCACCGATAGCATGAGATCCACTGTTCAATGACAACACTCCACAATTCCATAATTACAAACATTTTCTTCTTCCTCTCCAATTGTTCAATTGAGATAATGCAGCTTGATTAAAAAGAGAGAATTATAATGAAAAGAGAAAGAAGAGAGGTATGAAATCTGCTTAATTGGATTGGGTGTTGATTTGGGTTTTGCATTGATTGAACAAATTAAGGTCTAATCTGGTTAGTTGCAATCCCATCAGATTATCAATTTCGGTGTTGGGGTTTTGAAAGGACTTGGGGTTGAACAGTGATGAACCCAGTACGAAAAGTGATCAGAGGAACCAAAATTTCCCAAAAATTGCTGTGAAATTTATAAGAATAAAAAAATGGGGGAGGTGAATTGGTATATCCACCAATCGAAAATTTGAAAATATCTGGGAAAATTGGTGCACCACCAACATTCCAATTCCTCACTGGGCCGTGATTTGATCTGGTTCTGTCTGTGATCTATCTACGGAAAGAGTTTGGGAGGAAGAAGACCAGAGGTGGAGAACGTAGAGGAAGAAGACGATAGGTGGGTGGCAAAATTTTTTTTTTTAAAAAAAAGGTAAATTGATAACTTTTATTAAAGATAAGTAAAATGTCGGATATAGCCCTATAATTAGGGCAAATTAGTCTTTTTACCATCATTTAGAGCCTCACATGCATCACACGTGCTCGGATTAACGGCACTGTGACGGAAAATGGACAGAGGTATGATGTTGATAAGAAAAATAGAGTCCAGGTATCACTTTGATCACTTTGAGAGTTCAGGTATCATTTCAAAAGTCCTCGAAGAGTTCAGACACTGTTGAAGTAAAAAACCCTAAAAATTTTACTAGCTTTTTAAACCACAGCCGTTTAGATGAATTATTGACCCTAATTTGGATTTTCATTAAAAAGTCGGTCTTCATTGCACCCTTTAATTGTAACTACCACTACACCATAGAAGGTATATCAACTTGCTTGGTTATTCTTCTTCATGTAAAGAACCAAAAATAGCAGTACAACAGAGTTACTACAGTAAGTAGCACAATTATTGAGTGATGGAGATAGTGGGGGCAGCGGAAGCAAGAATCACTTCCCTTATATTGTGATCATTGCTGTTTTGACAATAGTTATCATCTGTGGCCTACTATTTGCAGGATACCGACACTACCAGAGGAAGAGAAATGCACCACAATCTCCTGAAGATACTTCAGAAGATAATAATTTCCTGGAAAAGCTAATTGGGATGCCAATCCATTACAGTTACTGTGGAAGTAAAGCCACTTGTGCATCTTACTTCATGCTTAAGTTCTTGATAAGCATGATCTTCTTGATTAGTCAAAAATTGAGGCTTGCTTCATGCTTAAGTTCTTGATAAGCATGGTGTTTTTGATAAGTCAAAGATTGTGACTTACTTCATGCTTAAGTTGTTGATAGGTCAAAGATTGTGACTTACTTCATACTTAAGTTGTTGATAGGTCAAAGTTTGTGGCTTACTTTCCAACATATGATAGTTGTAAAGATTGCATTTACAACTCATCTATAGCTAAGTTTCTTAAGCTTTAAGAAGCTAGTTGTAACCTCCTCTATCTAGTATAAATAGAGGTCTTGAGTTATAGAGTTGTAATCCCATGTTGTGGTGAGTGAAAACAAAGAGAGAGAGGGAGTGGAGTTTAGAGAGAAAATGGAGATTTCTCCTAAAACTCAAGTGTCTTTCCTTTGTTAGTGTGTATTTCCTCCTGTTATAAGAGAGAGGGTATTGTCAATTGTTGCTCTCCTTATTGTAGAAGAGAAATTGTTGTATCCTTTTGCTATAGTGAAATCCTTCTACCATTTGCCTATCATCTCGTGCTTCACTCATTTTCATAGTTTCTACTTCAGTTGTAATTGGGTGCCCCGTACCACAACGTTCCTAACAGTTACAAGGATCTTAAAACTGCAACTAAGAACTTCTCAAATAAGATTGGGCAAGGAGGTTTTGGCTCAGTTTACTTAGGGGTTCTACCAGATGGAACTCGACTTGCTTTGAAGAAGACAGAAGCCAATATTGATTGGAAAAAGAAGGAGTTTCAAGCTGAAGTTAGCATCAGTGGCAGTATCCATCATCTGCACTTGGCCAGGCTCCGGGGCTTCCGTGCAAAGGGTAGCAATCGACTTCTTGCCTATGAGTACATGGCAAATGGATCCCTGGACAAATGGATTTTCAGGAAAAAAATGAAGAGTTCGTATTGGATTAGGAGACAAGATTCACCATAGCAGTGGGTATTGCCAAAGGAATAGCTTATCTCCATGAAGATTGTGATTTGAAGATTATTCACTGTGACATAAAGCCTCATAATGTGCTCCTTGACGACAATTACCATGCCAAATAAGTCTCAGATTTTGGTTTAGCAGTGCTGATGGCCAGGGAGTAGAGCAGTGTCTTTACAGTAATTCGAGGAACTAGTGGGTACATTGCTCCATAGTGGTTCACAAACGGTGGTATTTCGGAGAAAATTGATGTGTACAGCTATGGAATATAATACTGCTGCTGGAGATCATTAGCGGAAGAAAGAACTTGGACCTAGATGATGAACGTTATCTTCCATTGTATGCCTCCAAAATGTTTGAAGAAGGGAAACTCAAGGACATCTTCGACCCCAAGATGAGGATAGATGACGTTGACGAGAGGGTTTCTACTGCGGTTATGGTAGCATTGTGGTGTATACAGTTAGACATGACTTTGAGGCCACCAATGACCAAGGTTGTCCAAATGCTTCAAGGCATCTGCTCTGTTCCTCAGCCTCCAATTCCGCGGCTTTATCCAAATGAATTACAGAAGGGGGGGACTTCCTCGGGTCCATCGGACTGCTAGTTCAGACACTGTTGAAGTAAAAAAAAAAATATCAACTCAATACATGTAGAGCAACATGGCTTTCATGGTTCCATCAAAAAGGCACACCTCAGATCCATGTTATCACTCCTCACTCTTTCAGTTGGGTTTTCTTCTCTTCTCAGATCTATATTT